>JAUZNK010088437.1:0-12668 GCA_035046665.1 Euphysa ruthae | reverse complement strand
TTAGACATTAATTTTCAGCAGCGAGGTCTCTATGAAACCATTTTGTTTCTGTTTAAAACAAAACATCATTTAGCTCATGAAGACTGCTACAAAAACCCCTTTTATCTCACGCATGCATAGTCTTTTATCTCACGCATACATAGCCTTTTTGACATCGCTGTTTATTGGAATCAAAGAAAGGGTTTTTTCAATAATTCAAAATAATTATTTATTTATTTTTAATTCATGTGTAAATATTCATGTGTGAATATTTGTGTGAATATCTGTGTGTAAATATTCATGTGTAAATATATTTGTGTAAATATTCATGTGTAAATATTTGTGTGAATATCTGTGAGTGAATATTCATGTGTAAATATATTTGTGTAAATATTTGTGTGTAAATATTCGTGTGTAAATATTCATGTATATATATTCATGTTTAAATATTCATGTGTAAATATTCATGTGTAAATATTTGTGTGTAAATATTTGTGTTTAAATTCATATGTAAATATTCATGTGTAAATATTTATGTGTAAATATTCATGTGTAAATGTTTGTGTGTAAATATTCATGTGTAAATATTTGTGTGTAAATATTCATGTATAAATATGTTTGAATATGTTTGTGTAAATATTCATGTGTAAATATTTGTGTGTAAATATTCATGTTTAAATATTTGTGTATAAATTCATATGTAAATATTTATGTGCAAATATTCATGTGTAAATATTTGTGTGTAAATATTCATGTGTAAATATTTGTGTGTAAATATTCATGGGTAAATTTTTGTGTGTAAATATTTGTTTGTAAATATTTGTGTGTAAATATTAATGCGTAAATATTTGTGTTTAAATATTTATGTGTAAATATTTGTGAGTAAATATTCATGTGTAAATATTTGTGTTTAATTATTCATGTGTAAATATTTGCGTTTAATTATTCATTTGTAAATATTCATGTGTAGTGTGTAAATATTCATGTGTAGGTATAAATATTGAGGTGTGAATATTTGTGTAAATATTCGTGTGTAAATGTTTGTGTGTAAATATTCATGTGTAAATGTTTGTGTGTAAATATTCATGTGTAAATGTTTGTGTGTAAATATTCATGTGTAAATGTTTGTGTGTAAATATTCATATTTAAATATTTGTGTTTAATTATTCATTTGTAAATATTCATGTGTAGTGTGTAGTAATTCATGTGTAGTGTGTAAATATTCATGTGTAAATATTTGTGTTTAATTATTCATTTGTAAATATTCATGTCTAGTGTGTAGTAATTCATGTGTAGTGTGTAAATATTCATGTGTAGGTATAAATATTCAGGTGTGAATATTTGTGTGTAAATATTCATGTGTAAATGTTTGTGTGTAAATATTTATGTGTAAATGTTTGTGTGTAAATATTCATGTGTAAATAATGTAAACAACTTTTTTTTTCACTTTTATTCAGAATAGGTTTTGATTTATATATTGCTGGTTGGCTATTATTATTAAAAGAAATTCTTGTGATTTTTGATTTGAGGTTAATTTTAAAAAATTTTTTATTAATTATTTCATCTTTGATAAGAAATTAAACAACCTTAGAAGTGCACTTATTTTCAAAAGTTCTCTGGGTTTATGACAATAAAAGTGATGGCAAAAAAATTTTTTTGAAGGATTTTTTGTTCTTTTGGAAATACTATCATAATATTATCACCTAACATTCTAATTCTAATGTTTGAATATTTTGTCTTTATTAAACATCATTTCAAATTCTTGACCATATTTGATGATACCAATCAAGTCTAAGATGTTGTTTTAAACATAATGGTTTATGTGCTATCTTTGTGTACGTTGTTATTTAATTTTAGTTTTACCACTAAGTTAGTGAATGGAGCAATTGCTGGAATGGTTGGTACATGCTGTGTATTTCCACTCGATCTCGCTAAGACACGGCTCCAAGATCAAAGAACAGTTTCAAAAGTTGGTGAAAAGGTTGTTCGACAGTACAAGAATGTGTAAGTTTTTATGAATTCTTGAATTGTTGCTACATAATCCATGGGATGGCACACTTTTGATAATAAAAACGATTCCGTGATCTTCCTAGCCGTAGTGGGTAAGTTTTTAAAAGGCGCTCAGACAGGTGTGCTCTCTTGGAATTCCAGAGACCGCAATATGCGTTCAAACATTCAATGATTCACTGAATTCTGCAATTCGCACTACTTATTGCAACTGGCGACGTTTTTCATCGATAAGCCAGCCAAGAGATTAACCGTTAAAAGTTGTCACATTTTCGTTTTTTTTTTCAAAAAAATACCCGAAGGCCTCAAGAGAATTATTTGCACCGGAATTACATTTGGGTTTGTTGATGAAAACATTTTTGCACTTCATGAACTGTTGATTATAGAATATTCCCAATAGGTGAAAAGTTTTGAATTTGTTGAAATTAATTCTAAAAAATTCGATATTTATATTTCTTGTAATTACAAGATCATGCCTTGAATCTTTTTAACCCTTATGGCCATCTGGAAAAAGTTCTTTTTATCTAGCCCCCAGGTGCCTAAACATAAAATTTGGTCTAAAACTGTTTTGATTTTTGCATAGAAGAATTAAACCTCTTGATGTTCAACACATCTTCATTTCTGTGAAGTTCAACACGTCTTCGTTTCTTTGAAGTCCAACACGTCTTCATTTCTTTGAAGTTCAACACATCTTCGTTTCTTTGAAGTTCAACACGTCTTCATTTCTTTGAAGTTCAACACGTCTTCGTTTCTTTGAAGTTCAACACGTCTTTGTTTCTTTGAAGTTCAACACGTCTTCATTTCTTTGAAGTCCAACACGTCTTCATTTCTTTGAAGTTCAACACGTCTTCATTTCTTTGAAGTTCAACACCTCTTCATTTCTTTGAAGTTCAACACGTCTTCATTTCTTTGAAGTTCAACACGTCTTCATTTTTTTGAAGTTCAACACGTCTTCATTTCTTTGAAGTTCAACACGTCTTCATTTCTTTGAAGTCCAACACATTTTCATTTCTTTGGAATGTGGGGAAACCACACATGCTTCGCTATTCAGAAATTATTAAGCATTGTCAAAAAAAACTCTCATTTATTGAAATCACACGTTTGAACAAGTTACTTTAGGTTTTCAATTATTCAGTTGTTTCAGAAACTATGACACTTGCAAATTGCAGGAAACAGTGTTGTTAACCTTATCCAGTCTCAACTTAAATCAGCAATGTTTCTCAACTCAAAATCACGTTTTCAGACTTACTGACTTTCAGAATGGCTATAAAACCTGAACCACTAAACCTCATTTAAAAAGCTATGGCTCGCTTTTTTTTTTCATAGAACAAGCTTTCATAATATGAAAAAAAAAAAAGAGACAGGTGATCAAAAATTTCAGACTTTTTTTTTTTGTCAAAATGCAAAATTTACTTTGAAGCAAAAATAAATATGGAAGATAGTTTTTCATATCTTCATCTTGATAAGAAGTGTAGACAAACTAAGCACAAAACAAATGAAAAAGCTGCAAGTCAAAAACTTCGTCAGAACCTAAAATACTCCAGAGTGCACATCTAAGATATCACTATACATTTTTTTTGGATTTCCATTCAGGTATGAAATTTTTTATTCTCATATCTTGAGAATGGCCCTTTGTTAAGAGTTGAAATATCAATAGATAATTTTAAAAATGAAGCTTCTTATTCTATTTTTCATTATAAAGTTATGTACCTGAATAAATAATTTTAATAAAACAAAGTTTGGGTTTTCAGAAAAAACCTGCCCACTACCCGCGTTAGCTACTACCTAGATTTGAATGCCTTGTTAAAGTTATAGAAAGTCTATAAATTTAAATTAAGACATAAAAATATATGATTTCAAAACTGTCACTTTAAGAGAGATTTACTGCTAACCTCCTCAATATATAGGAGTATTGTAAAATATTGTAAAATTGATTGCGTTAAAATTTCCATGTGGGAGTAATAGCTGATGGTTTCTACTTCTTTGGCCCACACGAAACTTAAAATATCTCGATCCAGGGCTTATGGAATTTTATATCCCATCTGCTCTTTTAAAAAAGCAGACATGGGAACAAAGTTGAAGTTTTTAAGATTTTATAAATCTAAAAATAGAAAATCAGTGTGCGCATGAATTTGCTCACTTTAAAAATTCAAGACAATAATTTGCAATACAAAAGTATGAGCAAATGTTTTTAAATGCGAAATTCCAAGCAAACTTAAAAAAATATGTCCTTTTTAAAAAAAATTTTTCCAGGTTCACGACAGAAAATGCATCAAAATACAGCTATGTTTTACAAGTGTTCATTATTGCATCAACATCAGGTTTCATTTTTTTTTTAGTAGCTAAATTATCAGGACACATTTTCATTATCTCTCCTTGTGTAGGAAAAATATGAATTTGTATTTTAAAAGTTAATTGAATATGATGCTAATTATTTTTCACAAAAAAAAAATGTCCAGGGAACTAGCTCTTGCATAACGTAATTCATTTTATTTGTACCTATCTAATAATAATAATGGAAAAAAAAATTTAGAATTGTCTGCACATGCAAAAAAACCGGTTAGGGTTAGGGTTAGGGTACCATAACACGGGATTGTGGTATTAAAAAGGTGCAACATCACCTAATAATTATACGCTAATACAGACCAACAAACAAATATTTAAAAAAAAAACTCAAGGAAAAGTCTTCATGAATTGTCCTTAAAGCTTTCTTTTGTACCCTATGAATGACATTATAGTGAGTTTTGTTACAAAACACCCATATTAGTAGACAATACAATAAGTAGTAGTTATGTACAAGAGTCCTTATGTGCTTCAAATTTAAGGAACTTCTAAGTCTAATCAGACAGCTAAGTTTGTTATTGGTGGTATACATAATTTCCGGATATGACTGGTAAAATTTAATTGATAATCTATAGTAATACCAAGAAGTTTCACTTCTTTTTTTACATGAATTTCTTTATTAAATAACAAATATCTAGATGGAGCATCTTTCAATCCTGAAAACATAATTTGAAACTTTGCAGGATTAGCTACCGTAGAATTGTATTTAAACCACTCTCACAATCGGGAAGCATCATTTTGAAGATGACAGAACATTTTTAGATATATGTCACATGTGCATAGGGTATTATAATCTGCAAAGTTACAAAAATCACAGTCAAACACTAAAATGAACATGTCATTTATAAAAATATTAAAAAGGGGAGGCTCAAGTATAGATACTTCGCGTACGCCTAATATAATTTCCAATCATTTACTAAATGTTGAATCCAGCTTAACTTTTTGTTTTCTAGAACTGAGGTAACTTTTAATATAATACAGGCTTTTGATGGAGAAGCCGTATGTGGCAAATTTAGCAAGGAACAAATCATGAGGGGTGCAATCATATGCTTTCGACAAATCCATAAGGATTGTTCCTACAATTCCCTTTTTCTAATGTATCATTTTTTTTTTATGAACAGGGATTATATTGGCCCACTTCATTTCATCAGGGAAGGTACGATTGTTAACGAAGTATTAATACAATCTGTGATAATGACACAATGATTATGTGTCAGGGTTTTTAGGATCCGGAGTGGAATGTTATCACTGCCTTTTTTTATTTTCATGATGACATTATACACTTCCTCTGTTTCAACGTGAAATAAGTTTGTAAGAGGAAATGCTTTCCGGATTACAAAAATACTTGGATGCGGATCGAAATAAGAAATTGGGAGTATCTAAGGGTTTACTAGAGAGAAATGGTTTACGTAAAAAGATTTCTTACCTCTTACTTATAACAATGTTCGAATGAAGTTAACCACAAACTTTCTATGTGCTTTAAAAGCCTGAATACCTTCGATTTTATCAGAATTATTATCACGGTTTGTTTAAAAAGCTCTTCATTAGTTCTTTGCGCATCTCTTTACTGACTAATGGTTTATCGTTACCTCTAGTGATCTTATATTTGATAGGCACATACTTGTTTAACAAATTTTTTACAATAAAATCATATGAATAATCAAAAAAGTTTCTGCCACTGTTAAGATGTGAACGTGATCTGCTGTTAGTTCAGAAAGCAGAGTAAATTTATTATGTAAAGAGTTAATGTTTACGCACCATAGAATAGGATTACTCGGGTCATTTCTTACTTGTGTTAACAAGGGATGAGAAATCACTACTAGATAATAAGAAGGGTGGAGTATCATCATATGAAATAGAATTTAAAGGTAGTCACACAGAGCAGGTCAAATTATTTGTAGTAGTAATTAAGTTATCAGAAAATGTTATTAATCCATTATCATGGAGATTCATACCATATTTCCATAATTTTTTTGGATGTTTGAATTAACTACATAAACAAAACATTTTTCCATGCACAAATACGGCTTATATTAATTCTTTGCAAATCAATATCTGGTAAATTTGGAACAATTCCAAATTACCTTAAGACACACCAATATCTTTGCACTTTGGTCCAATATATATTATTTTATATGCAATATCAATATCAGTGAGAGGGGGTGGAAGATTTTCACGACGGCGAGGTGACACGTAATTCGTCCCGCAATGAATTATTGCAATACTATATGAAAGTTCTTCCAATGTTGGTTGGACGTAGCAACTAAGTAGCACGAGGAAATGAATTAAAATGACAACCACTATTTTTAAAGCGTGAATGAAATCGTCGAGGCATTATTCGTTGTGCCATCAGAGAAACTTATTTTCTTTTCGGTGCTTTTGTTTGGCTATTTTGCTTAGTTTTTGTCTTTAAAATTTTTTTATTATTTGGAATATTAGTTAAGGTCTTATTTGGATTAGCAACTTCAGAGTAAGTCTTGAGACCTGGTGGTATATTTAGGTTCTCTTCATGGGTAAGAGCAGCAAATCTATTATTTGTGGTCATTATTTCTATATTTTTAGGACTGGAAATATTTTTATTGAAATGACGTCTATCATTATTACAGTTATTATTATTGTTGTTGGTTTTATTATAAGATGATTTCGTTAGGGGAACTCCAACGAAAGGAATTTTTGTCCCATCGTTAAATGGTGATTTTTTAGCACCTCAAAATAACTTTTTTTTTAAGTTTTAATTTCGTCTTTGAGATAATTTAAATCATCATTTAATGTATGTATGATGTATGATGTAAAGAAAAATTTTAAGTCGTCGAACTGCTGTTTAATAGGTATATTTTCAGGCTTAGTTGGTGAATTATTAATTGGTGAATAATTAATTATGGTCGGCTTATTGCAGCTGTTACGCTACCATCTAGTATTGAAGTTATTGCATTCTACAGCTTTTAGATTTGAAAACATGATGCTAGCACAATCACGGTCAAAAATATTAAAGCAGTTACTACAAGATATTGGTCTGTCACTGGCTTAATCACAATAAAACAAGAAGAAAACACTGGTGGAGATACCATTGTATCGTAATAGATTGAAATAGATAGATAGAAACAGTTGAATATGATGTATGATAATTAGTAGAAAGTAAATAACGAGTCACGATATTTCCAAGTAATAAAATAAGTTTATACAGCTAATGATCCAACTATGTAAAAATTTCCATCAAGATATTGGCTTCACAGGTAAGCAATATAGGTATAATAATATAGGCATAATATAATTAAATAAATAAGTTTTGCGTGAATAAAAACAAGTGGAAAATCCACAAATTTAGCAAAAATTCCTACGTTAAATAATTTAAATACCAATCACCAAGTTAATGTGAACGAATTTTACTAAAAAGGTTTAAAAAAATAAAATATTGTAAAGATTTTTAATGCGACTGTTATTGTTTCCTCGTAGATTTGGTAAATTTTATAAATCATAAAAACAAGTTTACATAATTTTTTTTTTACTAAAGTCAAACCCATGGTTTGATAAATCAACTTGAGAATAACAAACTCACAGCACGATGCTCGTATTAAAAAACTACACTGTATTTTTGCTTTAGTGGAACTTCCGATTATTTATCTAAATATTTTAAAATTTTGAATGGTATTAGAAAATATATTTTTTCTGATAATTTTATTATGCTGACCATTTTGAAGTAATTAGTGCCCATTATCCAGTATCCCTAAACGAGATTTAGTGTGTAAATAACGTTTTTTAATTTTCCTATTTTATACATACATACATACATACATACATACATACGTATGTACGTACATATGTGCATGACTGTATGCGTACATGCATGTGTACGTACGTATGTACATGCATGCATGCATGCTTGCATACATACATACATGCAGGCATGCACGCACGTATGCACACATACATACACATACAGGCACACCCACACACACACCCACACCCACACCCACACACACACCCACACATACATTCATACATACATAGGTGAACATACTTGTTATCCAACATGAATTCACATACTTTTTCATACATATTTTCACGCCCCTTAATAGACAATATTTTGTCCAAAATGGAGAATTTTTCTACTTTTTTATAAAAGTTTTTTTTCCTATTCTGCTAAATTTTAAATTTTGTTCAAATTATACTTGTTTGAAAATTTTATTAGCCACATTATCTACTCCCTAAAGCCAGCAACAAGGCCCTAGCAGGTAAAATTTGATCTAAAATATTTATTTTTATTTCATTCCTGAAAAATTTTATATTTTTATAATTTGAAAGCAGGAAAATTTTTATTTAAAATGAACGTACTTTCTAAGCTTTACAGCGTCTCGGCGACCTGCAAACTTTACAGTGTCTCGGCGACCTGCAAACTTTACAGTGTCTCGGCGACCTACAAACCTACAAACTCGGCCTACAAACTCGGCCTAAAAACTCGGCCTACAAACTCGGCCTACAAACTCGGCCTACAAACTCGGCCTACAAACTCGGCCTACAAACTCGGCCTACAAACTTGGCCTACAAACTTGGTCTGTCTTGGCCTACAAACTTTTAAAGTTTCTAAAGAATTAAACTATCTTCCAATAGAGAACCCTTAGAAGGAATTTCTATCTCCAGCTAGTAACTGCTGCCAGTTTCTTAGCTCCTGTATGATTTTACAATTTTATATAGATAAAAACCAAAAGAATTTTCAAGACTGCACAGATGATATATAGATTGTCAATAACTTAAAAATGTATATAATTGAGGTATTTTCCGCTTAGAATAAATGTAAATACAAGCAGGGCCAGCATGTATGGTAGCTCCAGGTTATAGAATAATAACAGCCAGTATCTGAAAGGTGAATTGTTGCTAAGTGACCAACAACAAATGGAAGCGATCCTGCCGCAAAACCTGCATAAATTTTTTTCAAGAAATTATCTTTTTGAAAGTGTAAATTCATTTGAAGCAGTCAGCGTGTGAAAGAATTTTAGAATCCTGAGTGAGCTATTAAATGATTTTAATGGTGGAATATTTTAATGGTATAATATCCAACATAAGGATATAAAAGAAATAGAAAAAATTCTAATCAGAAATTTTTTCAAACTTTGTGAGTGGTTTGTCGATAAAAAACCAAGTGTATCCTCTTTTCTTCTAAAATGAAAGCTAAAAAAGCAGATCCCTTGAATATAATTTATAGAGGCACATCCATTAAACAACATACCTCAGTAAAATACCTAGGATACTTATTAGATCAAACCCTCAGTGGAAAGACAATGCATCACTATGCTTTAAATAAAATTAATTCCAAACATAGATTTTTATATAAAAAAAAATCTTTCTTAACACCAGCTTTAAAGTGTGCTCTATGCACTGCTCTGATTCCACCTCATTTTGGCTATTCATGTTCTATCTGGTATGTAGGCCTCAACGAATCACTTAAAATCGATTTGAAAAGTGCACAAAAGAACTATATGCGATTTTTTAAAAATATGAATAGTCACGCCTGTATTGGTACTGAGCAGTATAGAGCCATAAATTTGCTGCCTGTTGATATGAGAGTTAATAAAGGTATTGCTGCACACGCATTTAAATTCTGCGGTAGACCCAACATAAATGAAATGTCTGAAATCTTTCTGAAAATAAAAAAATGCCGTTACAAAACAGCCATCTAAAGCTAGATACACCGTTCAGAAGATCTACTATGGGAAAAAATTGTCTATCATCAAAAGGTCCCATTATATGGAGCAGGCTTTCTAATGAAATAAAATCAATGACAAACGTATTTAAACATAAGATCAAGGAGACATTTCTTACCTCTTTAGATATAGTTCGTAGACCTAATAAATATAGATAATAATTCTAAATTGTTTTTTTTGTTTTTTTTTTTTTGTTTTTAACTATATTTTTTTGACAGACAATTTTGTGCCTATCCTTGCCACTATTTGTTTTCTCTTAATGTCTATTTTATTATTTTTTTTTTTTCTGTTGTCTTGTTATTTTCATAGCTAATGTACATTTGTTTTGTGGCAGAATAAATACTTACTTATGTATTAGTAAAAAAACACATAAAAACAAAATAAATACATGTAAATATGTTGGGGATAGCCAGTCTTTATAATTAGGTAATCATGACTGTAAAAAATTGCTAAGAAATAAGATAAGCTCTTGAAAGATCTTAATGAAATATATTGAAACCGTAAAAGTGTGAAAAAAAAATGTTTCCTTATACATCATGAAATATGCAAGATAAATGAAAATGTCTTTTACGAGGTTCATTCAAGTTATAGCAAAGTTAAAATGAACTTAAAATCCTATTTAAAAGTTATGAAAATATTGGTTTGAGGTGCAATGCATTTTATCACATGGCTATATATTGTTACCAAAGATCAACCATGTGGCATAGACTGCATGGGTTTGTTGATATATTTTACTCTTGTTGGTTGACACACTCAGAGTGTAAATCATGTTTATTATTATTTTTTTCTTGAGCTCATTAAATTTATTCGGAGAATTTTATTGAAGAAACGTAATTGGAAATTTTATTTGGGCAGTATGATTGAAAAAATTGTATATGGCCGGCCTACCAGTGAAATAATCACCTGAAGAGAACTGAGAGAAAAGAAAAGTGTGATATCTTTACTAGAATTCTAGATTGTGCATGGAAAAAGATGTTGGGTTGAGTTGATTTCCTGAAAAAAGTAAAAGCCATAAATTATAAGGTTGTTAGAATGTTTCTGTGGGTGGTGATGTGTGTGGGAAGGAAGTTAAAAAATTGTTCTAATATTTTTTATTAATAATTAACCAAAAAAAAAAAAAAAAAAATCTTTATTCTTTTTTACTTCTTTCTTTCCCCCTCCGGAGAGTTAGTCTATTCTATATCATGATAACATGCTCGAAAAAGATGAGAGTCATTCTACTACCATTGCTGTTAGTACCGTATAAACCTCCAGTAACAATTATCAGAATCGGCTACTTTTGGGATCAGTCATTAGATATAACCTCCAGCATTTGTACAGAGGGAATTTGAACTAAAGGCTAGAATAGGGGAAAATGAAAAAGCTAAAATTATTTTATAAATACAATGCCCAAAAACAAAAATAGCCAATTAACCTAAGGACACAAGATGTCTTATCAGGACCATATAATTCGATAGAGTATAAAGTTACACTCCCATGGTCGACACCACTGCCCTCGTGGTAAAAAAATTTATTAATTATTAAACTATTATAATTGTTAAATTTATTTCTGTGTGTTGGGAGGGAAGGTATTTCTGTGTGTTGGGAGGGAAGGTATTTCTGTGTGAAGGTAAGGATTGTAGATATAAAAAATAATAGTCTCACTATATTGAGTGAAATATCAGGTTGAGTACCACGTGAATTAACTATTATCGGTGTTGTTGAAAAATAATAGAATAATTAGAAGATAATTATATTAAAAAGGTGTTTGAGTAATTCTTATTATTATTTCAAACTATGCTAAGGATCAGATTTTCTTTCCTAATAATGCTTGAAAATAGAAAATTGGTCTTCACAGAATTTTTCTTGAAAGTAAACAATGTTAATGTTTTTTTTTATTTACTCCATTTAGGTTTCATTGCATGTATTTAGTTGGAAAAACAGAAGGCATTCGCGGGCTTTACAAAGGTAAATGATGTAGAATTTGTTAGAATATTTTCGTTGTCTGTTTGGCAACCAGAATTTTAAAATTTTTATGTGTATGCAATATCTCTATTCCATTGTTCTATTGTTCAGTACGTGTTTTAAAAGCATCTGAAAAGTTACGTGCTGTCTCTGTTTTATCGTTCAATCATAGTTTTTAAAATTTCTGTAAAAATTTTTATGTTAATCAGCCTCCAAAAATTTTTTTTTCCTAAAGGAAATTTAAATTTCAGGGTGGAATTTAAACCTCATTTCTCTTTGTAGTTTTTTATTATGGATCAGGGTTAAGATTAGAGTTAAGTATAAATAGAATAGAAGTAGTTATAAATAAATTTCCAAATGAATGGATGAATAGGGATGTTAAAACCTAGCTTTAGACACATTGCACTGGCAATGAAGATAATTTATCAGATAAAATTAAATCTTATAACAGTGTTTCTAGATTTTGGATTAAGAATTTTTTTTTATAAAACTATGATCTGGAATTAGAAATGATGGATTGAAAAAAGATAGATTAATCATGTCAAACAATGGATGCTCCAATAAGCTATATTTAGATTTTTATTTACTGCATTATTTCTCATGTAGGTTAAATTTTGGATTTTGGTATTTTTAAAGAAATTTAATTCATATGAAGTTTCATTATGAATTTTCATTAATGGGGGAATTAAATCATAT
>JAUZNK010088426.1:0-12669 GCA_035046665.1 Euphysa ruthae | reverse complement strand
CAAAGAAAGGGTTTCCATGTCAATGATTCGGTTTCCTTTAATGTTATTTTGAGGATTGGAAGATGACATTTCAATAGATTTGACTTATCAGATGATGTCAAGTTATTTTGGTTGGTTTTGTTGTATTGACATCATTTCAATATATCAATTTTTATTTACACCATTTTTATCATTATCAATATCTATATCACTATTTACACTAGTATTTACAAACTTTTTACTATTTCCATAAAATCTTTTTCGTTTATTTGCATTATTAATTCGTACTTTAACTCTGCAAGATTTTGGCATGTTCACTAGTTTTCAAAATCTCGTGCTCATATATTGTTGGATAGATGTTTATATTTTCTAGTTTGTCTCGATCAGCCACATATTTTATCAATCGAGTCACACACAATAAAGTTTCTCAAGAAAATGGCAATTATAGGGGCCCAAAAAGCGCTGATTCAACAACACACTACATCGGGAAACTAGTACAAAAAAACTTTTACTCTAGGTGCCAAAAATACCTAAATATGATATTTCTGCTTTTCCTATGGGAAAAAAGACTCGAAAAAATAAATTCTGGATGCTTAAATTAACAAAAATACTTATTTTCAAAAAATCACTAAAAATAGCCTAGTGTTTTGCTACAAGATTTTAGTGGAGAAAATTCACAAAATATAACAAGTGTAACTTGTTATATTTTGTGAATTTTCTCCACAAGTGTAACTTCTTGGTATATTTATTTATTGTTGGGCTAAATAAGTTTATCCAAAATTAATTTAATAACGTTAAAAAGCAAAAATATGTTCAGTAACGCTCAACCACCAAGTGAGGTTTAAAATTTTGCAAAATATTTCTCTTCGAGATCGGACTAAAGGAGTTTCATATGACAACAATCAAGACCCAATTTATTTTGGCATTAACGACGAGGCTGTTATTTGAGCAATAATCAAAATTAGACTGTTTTGCTGATGCACTTCCTCCTGCTTTGGATACAAGAAAAATATTGGCAGTAACAAATTGATTTGGAAATTGTACATTTTCATGAAAATTAAAAGTAGAAAACAGTTATTTTTCTAAAACTAATCTGGACTAACTGATTCAAAATATCTTATATTTTCCTGATTTATTTTCCGTTTCTAGTGTTGTGTATTACTTTATTTTGAGCACATGTTATGATTGTCTGACTGGCTGTTGCTGCTTTTCTCTGTTGCAAGACACTATTATACATACTTTTATATTATACTGTTATATTATAGCGCGCATTTCATATTTACACATAGTTTTTATAGCGGTATGGTATATCTTTTATTTAGGAAATTTTTACGTGACTCTGAAGTTAAATAATATAATATATCTTTTTTTCTGTTTTTAAACTAAATACATTTTTGAAGTTATATGAAAGAGGTAAACTACATTTTATGCAATTACCTTTGTTATTCCAAGAATATTACTCTTTTTGTTGAGAAATGTTAGTTGTGAAAAGTTTTGTTTGAATTTTTTTTGTGATTCGTATATCTGTTTTGCGATTTCCATCACATTTACAATTATTCCAACTTTACCTGAAAAAGCGATATTTTATTTTTTGGATAAAAAATTTATAAACTTTATGACAAAAAATATTATACAAACAATGAAATTTAATCTTATATTTGGATTTATCCGCAAGCCAATGTAATTAGTCTGTAAAAAGTCTCGTTCAACTTGTATGCTCAAGTATTTCTCTATAAAAAAACTAGGTTTCCGTAAACAAGCCAGACAGGTAAAGTTAAAAAACGTAGCGGAAGGGCTAACACATACTTTATCAAAAGCATTCAAATTTTTAGATTTTAATTCATTTTTGTGAATCGCATTATAATTATTGTTTGAAAACATGCAATTAACATGTAATAATGACAGAAGCTCTATGAATTTTTACTGATGACTTGAATGACAAAACTTCAGTCGATTTAAAATTGGGTCGAAATTTATTGAATGTAAAATTTGAAAGAAACATTTGAATCACTACCAGAAGTAAGAAAGTGCTACAACAGAATAAGTAAAATTGCAAAACAATCTGCTTTACACTATAACCAATGCAAGGTATCAATCAACTTATTTCGTTTTACACAAGCATTTATTAAAAACAAAAATATTTTGTTAAAGATAAGAACTGAAAAAAAAAACAAAAATTACTAATTAATCAGATCAGCAAAATAATAATGCACTTACTAAATTTTTAACAAAGTGCAGGCCTTTAGGCTATAATTTTTTTTTAACCAAAATATTCTTGGGGTAGAATATGATTAATGAATACACCATATTAAAATAAGAATAGTTTTGTGTTAAAACAGACTGCCGGCCTTTAAAGTATCATAAAAAATAATAAGCAACAGTGAAATATAAAACCAATCAATACTCACAACAGTAAAAAACCAAAATTATTGGAATTTTTTTTTTTTTTTTTTTTTTTTTTCACTGAGAAAAAAATATGACAATTACAATGCCAGTGGACACTCCGAAACATTCATAATGGAGTGAAACAGATTATTCAGAATATTATACACATAAATTAAGGAAAGCTTGGATGGCAAAACTCTGGCATATGCACCCTTTGAGGATCACAAACTTTAACCTAACAAATATTGAATAAAATTTTGAACAATCAAATTTGAGGAGAAAGTTCCAAATAATGCCACTTTTAGAGTAAATTAGAGAGCTTTTAAAATTGAGGACTTTTGAGGAAGAGTGGCAACCATGTTTATACATATCGCCGAGCTTAGTAAAAATTTAACATTTCTTTTGTTACCATAAGAAACAATAAAAATTAGGAATAACCATTTGATAGATCAAGAAATAATTAGAATTCTAAAATTTTAAAAACTTAAAAAATAAAGTTTTACACAGAAAGTATTATACAAGAAATCAGTGAATATTTTCAATCCTAGTTCATTGATTTTTCACATGACCGAAGTTATTTCTACCGCTCAGAAAACTTTGTTACTCAACTGAAACATAGCGATTCAAGACGTACCTCGCTCATCCAAAGGTACAGCTATCGGTTTTTCGTCCAAGGCGGCTTTGTCTTGGATATCATTTTCAAGATTAAACTGAGGAACAGTAACCTCTGTTTCGACTACAGTTTGTTCATTATGATTAGTAAGTGCAGTCGTAGTGGAAATTTCACTAACGTCATTCATTACAATGTCATTGACTGCTGTGTTGATTTCATTAAACTCCGACACGATATTCTCTGTTGTATCGATTTCATCTATGTTAAAGGGTACACTGATATCATTGACATCTGTAATAGTTTCAATAGTAGGTGTGTTAGCAGCATTCACAAATCCAGTGTTATTATCTGTTAGGTTGGTCTCATCTAATTGTGAGATATTTTCTGTCGTCTTTTCAACAATTGAAGTAGAAACGCCGTTAGGTAAAGTTTCAATTAAATTTTCAGATTTATTTTCCTGTTTTTCTGAGGTTTTCAATGTACAATTTTGTGGGACATCTGTTTTCGGAACGTTATTATGCTCACTTGCAATTTGTGTAAATGTAATATTTTCATTTTCTTCCTTAGATTTCGTTTCAACTTCGTCGCCTTCATCATCTCCTGATGTTATGGTGTCGTCTTTGCCAATCTGTGATGTGACTAAAACAAGATAATTTTCACCATAATATTTACAGTAAACAAATATAATTTTTCAGTTTTTCTAACATGTCATACAGATTTAAACATGAAAGAAGCTCTTTAATAATAATTAATATTATTTCAGGAAAATTACAGCGAGAAATCGAAAATTTTGAGATTTTCGAGAATTTTATAGATTTATCAAGGCAAAAAATTCTCCTTTAGTTGTATTGCTATTAAACTGTAAAGTAAAATTTTGAGTCATTTGTATAAGTTATTTAAATTTTACCATTTTATGAAAAAAGACCTGAGTTAAAAAAAGCTTTTTAGTAAAATTCTGTGAATCTTGCAACGAAAAGCGTTTTTCTCGGGCGTAAATAAAGATCCTAGCATAGAATTTACCAGAATGCACTAAAGGCGTCCATCGCAATGCTTCTTCGTCAATAGGTATTCGTTTTTGTTGTTTAACTTTCTCCATGTGTTCACCCATTATTCTTTCATTAATAACAATGGTAACTCTAAATATATAATAACAGAGTGTAAAGATTTATAATTTACATACATATGACGAAATTAAGTGAAATAGAAAAAAAAAAAAAATATATATATAATATATATTTATAAAAAAAGTTACGTGTCAGAACTAAATATATCAATCAAGTTAATGCTATGTTTAAGACTTTAACAATTTTAAAAATAAACTAATACTTATTATACTACCTATAGCAAATTCATAACGTTAAAGCATAATAATACAAATTTCAGTGACCCGTTATGTTACCAGTGTAACAAATAAACTTACTTTCCGTTCCGGAGTTGGACAACGTTAAGTTGTTGTAAGGTCCCTGCAATATCATGAGGGTCCATTCCAGTAGCTTCGCTGATTGCTAAATAAAGACAAAATCTTACTGACAATATTATTGAGTGAATAGAATCAAGCTATCCAAGAAAAGCAACACATAAAAAAAAGTTTAAAATATTAAGCAAATCGTAGATATTTCATTGTTATTTATACTTAATGTTATATAGTTTATTTGCGTAACATTTTATAAAAACTAAAAATTTAAAAATTTGATGAAAAATAATCTTAACAATCTTTACAACTTAATGATGCACTTTTTAACAGCGCTTACTTTTTATGGTTACAGCCTTTTCATACATTCGTTCATAAAGGTATTCTGCAATAACTGATTTCCAGTAGTTTCTATAAGTTATTAAACCAAGGTCACTCAGTGGTTTTTCCGGTGAGCCAGGTTGCCCTTCTTTGCGTGATAAGAAATAACCTAAAAATACATAAATAATTTATAACAAGATGATCTTGACCAAAATCAGAGAAAATTATGTTTTACTATAACTATTACCATTTCTTCCCAGGAAAGACTGGAGATGAAACTAATATTTGGGCTATGAACACTCAGTTCTGAATTACCCGGGTAACTGTAAAACTTGATTAGAAAATATTCATTCAGTATAAACATCAACACTAAGAAAATTTAGCTACAAAGGTCGAGCGTCGTACCTCATTGCAAAATTTACCACATGGATATGCAAATAATTCTTGCACTTGTAAATATCTAGACGATGAAATCACAAGAAACTTTTTACTCTAAGCAAATATTTTTCAATTTCTTAAACGGTTTGTAATTATCCTAATACCAAAAAATTTAAAATTCAGTTGCAGCGGAGGAATATAAATTGAACTTGAAAAGGATCAGCATTTTTAAAAGGCCCTTAAATGGAAAAATATGTTGACTCACTAAAGTCTATTAGAAACCGTCCATAGCCTTGTCTTTGGTATTGTGGCATTGTCATGATACAGGAAACGTTATACTTTTGTTGACATGCTTTCTCCTACAGAAAATAATAAAATTATAATTTAATCACAAAAATAGTAATTTTATCACAAGTAAAATTAAAATTTTTATTTCCCGTGAACAAACAAAACCTCCAAGAAAATTTCAAAGTAGCAAAGAACACTTAATAAATTAGAACGTTTGAATTAATCATGAAATGTATTTTTTTGGACTAATGGATTCCCAAACATAAAAATACTCAGTATATTTCCCAGCATATCAAAATTTCAGCACAACTTTCATAATTTAAAAATGAATGAAAAATTTTAAAAATTATATTTTTGGCGCCTAGGGAGCAATAATTTTAGACAGGAGATTATACGGGGTAAAAAAATGTGTGTTATGGTCCTTTAATGTCATGTAAAATTTGAAACAAAAGTAATGAATGGTTCTGGAGAAAAGTAATCAGACGGACAGATGGACAGGACTGAATTTGCAGGATTTTTTCAGCTACTCTGGGAGTTCAAAAATTTTATGTTAAAATTGCAGATAAAAAAAAGAAAGAAAAAAAAAAAAGAAAAAAAAAGCCAGCCATGAAACGATAAGACTTTACTCTCTAGATTTTATTATGCTATAACAACGTTTTTAAGTTGACGTTCCAAAGTAAATAAGAAAATAAAAATATACTCGGCATAAATCTTATCCATACATCTTGAATTTTGGAACTTTTTTTTTTGAATCTTGGCGTTTTGCAAACATATTCGCATTTTATAATATTTCTAATATACAAAGCAGTTTTAATTTAGTCAATCTCAGCCTAATTTTTCTGCAAAACCCGAGATGGGTGCTTTGTATTAAGATATTAAGAGAATGGAAACTAACCTTAGAAAAATAACCTATAAGATGACTCCCTGTGCTATCATTTTTAGTTAATACGTAAAATAGAAATGGCTCAACATCGTAGTATAGCGTTTTATGATCCAGGAAAAGCTTTGCAAGCAAACAAAGGTTCTGACAATAAATCTAAAATAGACATACAAAAAATTTAAATAAAGATTACTGCATATTTTTAAACAGTTTTCTGTATTATTTCAAATTTCTGATAAGTTTCGATTTTAACTCACCCGAATTGAAACAAGAATTCTATGTAAAGCATACGTTTCCATGATATTTTGAAACAAAAAAATCCATAACACGTTTTCGCAAAGGTACAAAATTAGCACCACCAAAGATTGTCATAAAAGTCTGTCAACCTCGTATAAAATCACCATTGTTACCAGCCCCTTCTTGCCAGCTACCTAAAAAATCTCACACCACCCTTTATTTTACAAATTAATTGACAAAAATTAGCAAATTTAAGTGCATTTTTGCTATTAAACAAAAAGTTTGTGCAATTTCATTCAAATTCTATTTATATTTTTACTCATAAACCAATTTTGCACAAATTGTACTTTTTAATAAAAATTGAAATAAAGAACGTATTTTACCTTGCTGACAGCACCATCCACTTCAAATACAGAAAGACTGTCTTTCTTATATATTTCATTGGCGGGAGGATGGCTCCAATTACATTTCATCTACAAAAAGTACAAATGTATTATTAAACAAATGAAAAAAATCTTGACAGTAACTGACTTGACTAGCCATCAATCAATTTACTTCTTAAACAGCCAAAACAAACGGAAAAATTGTAGAATGGCCCAGAAAGGAAATATTTTCATAGTCAAAATAAAATAAAAATTATTTTAAAAAAGCCTATAAAATGTATAAAAAAAAAAAAAAAAAAAAAATTTTAACAGCATAAAAACATTCGTGAAAGTTTTCTGCGTAATTAAGTTTAACAATAAGCATAAAAATTGCAAAAAATAAAATGCTTTTCAAATGAGTAAATAAATTAAATGATCAAGCAAAATTTCACAAATAAATATTGCTTCGAAAATTTTTAAGCGTTGCAACATTTCCACCATTATCTTTTATTTCAACACTTACTTTATTTTGTTAAAATCAAAAAAATTTTATATAATTTGTTAAAGCACTTACAAGATGTCTCTTAAGTATTGTACGAGTCTTCATATATTTTAAGCAGAATTCGCAAAGATACAACTTTGGTGCACTAAATAAAAAAATACTCTGGGCTTTCCTTTGCAGAATCAACGTGATAAAAATGAAAAAATTGCTTTGTTACAAAAACTTTAAAAACACAACACAAGTTTACAAAGCCCATAAGTGATATCTAAATATAACTTAGGCACTTCACCTGAAGGACTCAACATGAAAAATTACAAGGCATCTTCCACCAGGAAGCACTACAATCAAATGTAAAATAGGCTCTGGTAAGAAACAAAATTCCATGAATGTGAAAGGCTTAGAATGGTCTAATATTAATAAATAAAGAATAAAGCTAACCCTATTTTGGAGGTTTTTCATGATCAGTCCTTCAGCAGCACTAATAAAAAATTTGAAATTAAAGGGCATTTTCAAGGTCATTAAGGTCACTAAGTCTGTTTCAAAGGTTTGCAAGGTTATGTACACACCCTAAGTACAGTTTCTTTTTATTGAAAAAGTAAGATACCAGGAAATAAAACTTATAAATATCCAAAGACAGTCACAAAAAAAAAAAAAATAAAATAATAATAATAATAGATTGATGGTACCTATGTGTATACAAAATAATTTTATTAAAATTCTAACAATAAACAAACCTTGCATATTCTTGAGGATAAGGCGAAGAATACCACGTCTCAATTTCATACTTTCCAAATTCAATTTTTGGAGGACAGCGTATATTATTCGTTGATGCAACTGGTTCGTTATTTGAAGTGAGGTAGGAGTTAGCCTTTTCTTGGGCATTTTTAAACATCTCCTCATCCTTTTCTGTAACACCTTAAAGTTCAAAGTTTTCACAATTACTAATGAAATCAAAGGATAGAAATACATAGATTTCTCGTGCATCAGTTTGGGAGCCAGGAAATGGTGGTCTGTATTGAAAGTTTGTGGACCAAACACACTCAATTTTTCTTTTAGTCAATTTTAAGATGCTAAACACAGATCTGACTATTTTACAGGTTAGATAGGTTAGAATAAGTCCACATCGACGCTAAAAGTTAAAGGGATAAATGAATAAAATAATATTGATTATGAGTTATTTCATTAAATAAGAAAATAATAAGTCATCAAAAATACCTCAAAATTAGTAGATAAAATATGATAGTGAATAAAACTCCTAAGACCTGCAAAAAAAAAAAAAAAAAAAAGAAAGAAAAAGGTGCGATAACTTATTTTAAACAAGGGTTAAGAAATAGGCGCACGAACGTACATATTCCTGTTATCATACGCTGGTTTTCTTTGCGGCGGAGTACGACTTCCAAAACACACATTAATTTTTAAATTAACTTTAATTTTTGTAGATATTTTTTGTTTGTAAAATAATGGTTGTTAACTTTTGTTAAATAGCTAGACGACGTTAAATCTGCCATTTATATCGTAGTTCTTTTTGTGTAGTTTAACGAATCCAAATATAAGAATGGCCGCATTCTTTATTATAGCAACCAATTCGATCGATCGTGTCAACTTAAAGTCTCCGCGGTGGAACAGCTATCTTTATTCGCGGGAATAACTTTTATGAAAGGAAATAAACAACAAAATGCCGAAAAGTACCAGTTTATTTTGTCTGCGATTTACTTTATATCTACGCAACTATAAAGTTTACTACAATTTTACTTAAATAATTAATTATTCATGAACTACCAGTCCTATCAAAACCACGATGTCATACGGTGAATTTTAAAAATTTGATTCTCATGTCACTTAATAAGTAACATGTTTGTTATATGGGATGGTTTTATTATAATAACAGTTTAAAATCTAATGTTAGTTATGATAGCACCTGTGGGATTATTAATAACAAAAAAGACTTAAATGAAAAAAACTTAAACTATTGTGTTATCTTTTTTTGAAAGAAATGTTTAAGAGATAAACTTAAACTCCCCACGTCGTATGATGTTTTTTCTTTTTATTTACAGGGCTATGTATTTACAGGGCTATGTATTTTGTAAATTTTTATATTTCAGTTGATCTGTTAAGTAGGTTTAAGCACTATGACAGTAATTATATAAATAGCGCAGGAGGCACGAGTAAATATTTTACCCTAAGATTTAAACATCCATGCATGATATAATCGAGTATAATTAGTGTACAAAAATAATGACTTGAAAAAGTTTGGTTTGCACGGTCTGTAAAATGTTGAAAACCTTCTCTTTTGTTAAAAAATCTTCACATGTTTTTATAATTTTTTCTTTAATTATTTGCCAATTTTCATGATTTTTCAAGCTTGAAGCAGACAGAGAATACAAAATCAAAAAAATCTAAATTCATTTGCTTTACGAAGTTATAACTTCCTAACCTGACGGATATGAAAAATTAGAATAAATTTAAACACAACGCAATTAAGGATGTAACAATAGTAGTGAGCTTGCAGAGACAAGCTCAGAAAATAAAAAGAGAATATTAATAAAAATAATAATCGAACGTATTTCCAACGTTTTTTGTTTTTTAACGTGAGACCAACAAACAATTTACACCTGATATTATTTGAAAAGGGCCCAAGGGTTTGGTTCTGGTGTACTTATAGCACCCATTTGAAGTTATGTTAAATAATCGCTCAGCCAGAAAACCATAAATAATTATTGCACCAATCAAATGCTATTCATACGCTGAGTATGGGATAACCGGATTTGAACCCAGAACCTTACGGTTGGGAGTCAGATGTCTTACTAACTAAGCTATTCGGGTAGAAACTCGAAGATTAGATCATGGTTATACATAGAAGATCGCCTTAATGTATATATCAGGAAAAATTTTTGTGATTTAAGGTGAATTTATATACATAACATCTTTAATTTTATTTATTTATTATCATTTTTTTTTTTTTACTAATTTACATGCACAGCTTACAAAAAAAAGACATGTTTAGATTAATACTACAACTGAAATTTAAGGCTATAACGCATGGTTTTTATTTATTTAATATTTTTGGCAAAAATTTTCTCAAAAAATTCTCACTGAGTTTGAATGAAGTAAAATAATGGCTGTTTGAACATATTTTTTTATTTGCCTTGAATAATTTGAAACAGAAACAAACTTGCTAAAATTTACTTTTAATTAGTCAACCTGCTGCTGTTAAAAAAATGTCTCAAAGACTTAAGCTATGTATTTATTATTCCGCTCTTTAAAGTTGCAGTTAAAAATACGCCAAACATTTATATTTAAGTGAATTAAGTTTTTAACCATGCTTGTATAACCAAACAGCAAAAACATCTTGATGTATGATTTTCAGTCTGGTAATATCACTTAAAACAAATACACTTACTTACCCTTTGAAAACATACATCTTACTTGTTCCAATAAAGTAGAATCTACTTCCTTTACTCTTTTTTTATAACTTTTTTTTAAATCCTCACTACCAGGATCACCTTGTAGTTTTTGAAGTCTTTCTAACTCACGGAAGTAATATTCTCCCTTTGCTTTGATCAACATTTTTAAAATATATTAAAAAAAAAAAAAAAAAATCTATAAATGCTTATTTAAAAAAATTGTAAATTTATTCGATACAAAAAACGTATTTTACAAACTATTTACAAATAACGTTAAATATATTAGTTTATTTCCAAAACAAATGTTCATGCTTCTTTCATTATATTGATTTTAAACTCAGTTGAATAAGCCGCTATTTAATTCAGAAGCACATTTAGAAACTAAAGATGTATAAACAATAAGATCCACAAGAAACATAATTAAATACAAACAACTTCAGTAAAAGATCTAGCTTCTGATATCACTTTTATTAATAAGCCATTCATTACATCATGTTGATGTTTTGATAATTAAAAGTGCGTGAATATTTTTAAGAAACTTTTATAATTAGCCCTTTTATCCTTCGAAGTGAAGCGTTTTTAATAAGAAACCAATACAACGTTTGCCAGTTATGGGATTGCGCAATAGTGAAAAACCACAAGATTGCACGAAAACGAGCCTAACGTTGAGTCAACAACTTCGGTCTCTATGAAGTTAACGGCGATCCTGTTTTTTTTTATTAAAAAAAAAAAAAAAAAAAAAAAAAAAAAAAAAAAAGCAAGCATGAAAAAAAAGGCATGTTTTCTTTAAAAGAAAATATCGCTGCGAAGGTATAGCTACTGACATAGAGTTTTAAAATTCCCTGCTTGTGCTTCAAATATTTATAAATAATGTACTCTCATTAAGCGAATAAAGCATCTTTTTTTTTAATATAGATACATGGCGACCTTGGATTAAAAGGGTTCTATCTTGCAAATTGCGAAGATTATCATTATTATTAATGAATATCCAAATACATGATATTCTATTAGCTATGAGCATACATGGACTCAAAAAAGTCCTGTAGACAACAAAAAAAAAAAAATTATAAATGGTTAAAATAAGCCAAAAAACATTAAAATATCAATTTTTAGATTTTTAAAACTACTAAGTTTATCAGCACTACGGATTTCACATGACAAGTTAATAAAACATATTCCTTCATGGAAAAAGAAAATTTTTCTTCAAATTTTACATAAGGAAAGCGAATAAGTACTCCTGTTTCTTGTGTTCACGGTAGACGAGCAAACTTCAAAGTAAGTTCTTAAAGTTCTCACATACTTTTCCGTGCAAATACTTGTATACGTAGGTACCTGTCCTTTTCTGTTCAATGCTCGCAGCGGATGGATGTCGGTCGTATGACGTAATGCGCAAGGCTCTGGTTTCAAAACGTTGCAGATCAACCTTTGATGTGTGAGACATTGGAACTACTAACGGACAGTACGTCAGAGTAGATAGTATCATTGCATTGTAAATCACTACATCTGTTTCCGAGTGTATGTTGTAACGGATTTTGCGTACCAGATTTAATTGCGTAAAGGTAATATTTAAAATTTTTGAGAAGTGTTCATTTATGTTAAGAGTGCTTAGATGCAAGCCAAGGCTTTTGTACGAAGTGGTATAAGCAACTGTTGTGAAATTGTATACTATGCCCATGGGTGGTGAAGACAGTTTGTTAAGTCGCATTTGCATACCGAAAGACATGTACTCCGTTTTGCCTTTTTTCATCTTCGGATGAAATTCATCAAGGAGATGAATGTTTTAAAAAACAAACTTCAGAATTAGAAGAGTACGTAAAAGTATTGATAAGAAAAAACGTGTGACAAAAAAAAAAAAAAAAAAAAAAAAAAAAAAAAAAAAAAAAAAAAAAAAAAAAAAAAAAAAAAAAAA
>JAUZNK010088404.1:0-12670 GCA_035046665.1 Euphysa ruthae | reverse complement strand
AGATTGTTCCATATCGAGGGACCCATATAAGAAATTGTATTTTGACCTTGGCTAGTTTTTCTGAAAGGCTGGTCAAGATTGTCAAAATTAAACAAAGGAAACTCAGGAAACATTTTTTCTTAAGAAATCTGCTTTGAATGTTTTTAACTAAATGCACTGCATCAAACATTTATGGATCGATTTTCACTTTCACAACTACATTAAAACCATGTTGATTGATTGATCTGTTGAAAGCAGACACATTACTAATGTAGTTGTTGCATAAAACAGAGCACACAGAAAAACCAAAATGAGTGAGGCTTTTGATGCAACTTATAGTTTTGTATTTTAACATTACCACCACATTGCCACAGTTTTAGTGTTTGGTACAGCTTTTAAAACATGGAAGATTTGGAAAAAATCATCTCGATTGCCTCCTAGCCATGACCATTTAAGATTATTAATAAAACCATAGCTAGTTACTTTGATATAGCTTTTATTTTGAGTTTACAGTAACAGATTTTTAACAAAGAATGAGCGAAAATCAATTTTTTGTCTACTGTATTTAAAACTGAACAAAAATTAGATGAGGTTTTTGTTTTTTTATATAAATTGCATAATTATATTTCTCTCAATAATCTACATTTATCGGTTGTATTGAATAAATGTTTCTCAACAAAGCTTTTTCGATCCTCGTTCAATTAACTAAAATTTGTTTCCACTTCGAAGTTTTCAAAAGCAAACTGTTTTGGTTGTTCTTTTTCAATATCTATGAAGTTTTAAAAAGATTTGACTGCTTTTACTTTAAGAATTGTAGCCATTGGATTTCACTTCTCAGCTTTCACATAAAGGTTTGATTTTATTCGCTGATATATTGATATCTCTTCTTGGTATCGAGCAATAATCTTCGCATACCAGATAATAATCTTTAAAAGCATCTGCTTTCTCAAATCTAAAACCAGAAAACCCAATCCCTGTCAAGAGTAAAAACTAGACGCTGATGAAATAGAAACATACTCATAAGTTATTGTTAACCTTTAAACAACTATAATATTCACTCCTCTTCAATCACTAAATAATAATAGAAAAATTAAAATTTCTGAAAAACATTATATTTATAAATATCTCCCACCACATTTACGTTTTTTGTAGGATTTTGATGGATTTTGTTTGACAATGAGAAAAATTGAAGGTATAGTAAAGACTGGTATAGTTCATATATCTTTCCTGATTTAGAAATTTTCTGTAACTGTTCTTTACCAGCAACAACTTTTTTTCCCATCAATACCAGGTGACATCAGTTTCGTTTTCGGTTAGAGGAAGTCCTGTTAAAAAGTGACTTCCATAATTGCACAAAGAATATTTTGCTTATTTACTTATTTTAGTTTTAATGGTCTACCATGATTCCAAAAATTTTTTTTTAATTCATTGCTCAATACAATACAGCTAAACCAACTCAATCATAATATCAGACATCCTCCTGTTAGAGAGGCAGTGTTTCAGTTTTAAAGCCATTTGATAACCAGGATTACTATACCATAGTATTATTTCAAAATATAATATTTCCATAAAGTTGACTCAATAGTAAGTATTAGGTATATTTATACTAATATATACTTAAGCATAACCTATCAGATCATCGCAAGCATCTTTTCTGTTAACTGGTATAATGTTCTGGTTGTGTAGCAATTTTACAGGTTTTTTAAAAGCAAGAGGAATATTATGTACAATACTGGTGTTTAGCTCTTTTTAATTCCAACTGGTAAGGTAGCACTTTTGTGCAAAAGATATAGATATATATATATATAGTAATGAGAAAAAACAAAGGATTACACCTAAATATGTGTGGTTTTTCCTTAAATTTTAAGTTTTTTTTTAAAAATCGAATAAACCAATCAGAGCATCCAGGATAGCTCTTCAAAAATTATATGAAGGGAAATTATGACTAACTATGACATTACAGTCAGCTTGGTATACTTTAAGGGTTCAAAAATATTACATAGTTTTTCTTTGCTCTCCATCTCAATATTAATAATTCAAGCATATTTCCAATGTATATTTTTTTAACGTGGGACCAACAATTAGCTTCAAGCTATTTATTTCAGAAGATTCCCATGAGTTTGGTTCTGGTTAATTAGAGCTCCCATATAAGCTGATATTAAAGAAAATCATTGGTTCCGAGGTGGGTTTTGAACTAACATCTTTAGGATCCAGAGCCTTATTCGCTTGGCTAGACAGCCATAAACACCACAAAGCTTTATACTCATCATATCTGGAAAAACCATTGCAGAGTTTTTAATTAAATAAATTTCCTTCTTGCTCATTTTTAAATTTATTTAAATGAAGACAATGGTAAAGCACTTGGGAACCACTTAAAGGTGCTAAAAATCAAATTTATCTTTAAATTTTAATCGATGATCTTTTTCTGCTATTTTTCTTTTTTTGCTATTTCAACTGCTTGTTGTATTATTTATTGTTTTTATCTTTTCGTTTTTTACTACATGATGTATATATATAGCTTATTAAGTTTTATACACTGAATTTACAGGTAGGACATATTTTTGGTGTAGGACAGTTGAATCTAATACATATACACCACAAACCACACAAAACACCTGTGCTGTGCTCAATACTTAATGTTTAATAATGTTTTACACATTGTTTTTACACATTGTTAGTACAAAGTTATATATTAATTTTATTTACAAATATTTAAAAAATAATACATAATTTTCTCTTAATGAAAGTTCAAATTATATTAAAAGACGTAAATTATATAAGAGTTTGAGTTGGCCAGCAAAACCAAAAAATTTGGACTTGAAACCGCTTCTCTCCTTTCAAATAAAACAAGGTAACAATATTTTTTACTTTTATGTCTTTTTTCTAAAATTATTTTATGGCTCTTATTTTTAAATCAAATTAAATTATCTTTAAAAAATTCATAGTCCGGTTATATGGAAGTATATTATTTTGATAAATTTAAGCATGTCCAAGTGTATACAAAGCCAAAGATGATGATTTTACTGTTTTTTTTTTTTTTCTTTTTTATTTTTTTCTGTGGAGCATCACAATTCTTGGTTAATTTCTGGTAGGGACAGCTTGGAGATGGTTGTTATCCTCAGGCAGTAAGTTTCCTGTTTTATGTCCCTGCAATAAAGGAATATTTTATCATAAAACGGTTGGCATTATAAAGGGCAGCCAGCTGGATAAAAACTAGTAAAAACTTATTTTCTTAAAGTTTACAACAAAAGCAGACTTAAATAGCGTCAATGATGATATTTTGATTTGATATAAATATTGAAGAGACAGTAAATCATTTTTTAGAATATTTAAAGTTAATAAAAGTTTAAAAAAACTCCTTTTTGACGAACTAAATTCGTTATCAGATATTTTAATGTAAACAAGCCAATTAAATAAAAAAAAAAAATTATCCATGAACAGCGTGACAAATATTTATGGCAATTTCTCAACTGTGTTGTACATTTTTAGTTTCTCAAAATTACTTTACTTTAACTTCTTAATGCCTAAGTGTTGATACCCCCACAGTGCATGCCCAGTTAAGATAATTGCTTATATGTTAACTGTTTCTATGGTAACTTTTTTAAAAATAATAATGCTATAATTTTTTTTTTTTTTGTTTAGATAAATGAGGAAGAATTTATGTATGACATCTTTGTAATATAAATTTTGATCTGAATATTAGAATATTTGTTGAGGTCTGTGTTCCTTTATACCGTGTGAAGATTACCCTTATATTGCAGGACTTCTAGTGAATCCGAAATTATAAAAAAATGCTTGTGCATTTGTCAATCCGAGACGTGTTTTCTTAGTAACCTCTTATTAGTTTCTCTAAAATTTTGCATATAGGCGTAAAGTCATAAATATAGAAAAGTTTTAAATATATATTTTGTTTGAATATGGTGATTTTTGACCTCATTTTTTAAAAATTTGGTATGAAATCAAAGTAGCATAATAAGAAGTCTTTTGACCCATATGACCATCTGGAAAAAATTATTTAATAGTAGCTTGTGTAAGATTTATAACCTGAAAATTGTAAAAACCATTGTTTTTTGATTTTTATACAGAAGTTTCAATCCAAATATGCTGCAATTTTGGATAATATCAGGAAATGTTATTTTTATTAAGTTGAATGATGTTTTGAAAATGTTAATGTTCCCAAGACCCAAGCTTAAAATTTATATTTTTAAAATTTTAACAAAACTTGTTCAATATTTTTTTAAAAATTCCGATTAAAGTTAAAGAGACATTTTAAATCTATATAGTCTTCAGATAATCAATAAATAATAAATATATATAATAATAATATATATATTATTAACATTAATATATTAATTAATAATAATTAATTAATAGATAATTTAATTAATCAGATAATTCTCTTTCCCCAGGCCTAGCTTGCAAAAGGTGTCAACTCTAGTTTATTTGACATTTTTTTTATTTGTCAAAAACTTTTTTTTTCGAATTTCTTGAAATTTTCTTTTGTGTTAAAATTATTATCTTTGATCACTTTTGCATTTTGGCCATTTTGGAAATTTTTGGATTAGAAATTGGCCTAAAAATCAAAATTTTAGCAATTTATTTTCTTTTGTATTTCTTTTTTTTTCCGCAAAACGTATTTTACTCGTCTATTTTTTCAGGCGTCAACGTTGATCAATAAAACTTCAGCAATTCGAATAACTTGGTTGCTAATAGCAAATATATTATAGAGACTAGTTATTGTTGCGTTAATACCATAAGCTTTAGTAACTTTAAATATGACTCAATATAATATACAAAAAACTTAATACAAATTTATGTGAATCAAATTAGAACATGGTTTTAAAAGACGCTTGTGTTTTGTTTTTGAAATAAGTCGTCGGTGATCACATTTTTTATCTTTGATGTTTTGATGTATTTGGAAAATTTATGAACGGCTGTTTTCTGTGAAGAAATAGAATAAAAGATTTTTCTATGTTTACTTCAAGTCAGCAGTATGGTTTGTGTCATCAGTACACATTCTTTTGAGATTGTTTATTCACTTTTTTGTAGAAAAAATGTGATTATTGCATGAAAATAAAAAAAAAAAAAAAAAGGTATTAAATCCGTCCTCATGAATAATAAAAAAAAGTATTAACTCATGACCATATTAAGCCATGTCTGTATTAGCGCTAAATTTTTAAAAGTTTTTTTAAAATAAATTTATATATATTTTTTTAAAATTGGGATATTTCTGGAGCTAAATTTTTGCTGTTAATTTTCGGTGGATATTTGAGACTGCTTTTTGCGTTTACTTTAAGTGTTTTAACAAATTATTTTCAAAAATTTGTTTGTTGTACTAGAAATAAAATACATGTTTATAATACCTTATAAACAATTAATGTCTTTGATTATCATTTAATTTACAGTTTTTCAAATAGACTGTTTGTTTAAGAATATGTGATGGAAAAAAACTAGAACATCAACAAAATTTTAAAAATGTTTTGCAGGCAAGAGCCAAGTAATTTGTGACAATAGAATTATTCTGAGACTTTAAATTTTGTTTCATTTTTTATTACAGGGCTGAGAAAGAAAGAATATCTATTATTTTTTTCCAACTAATTTAAGTATTTTTTTTAATCTTTTCAAATTTGAGTACTGCCAGTTTCTTTGATACCACAGATAAACAGCTAAATGGGAAGCTTTTGTTGTTGGAGAATATTGAAATTGCATTATGACATATTAACAATTTATTTTATTTTTTTGACAGATTTAATTTCTTTCTTTTCTATTTATCATTGTCAGTTCATTTTATTAATCTTATTCTATTATATTTCTTTCTTTCGATTGTTTTGTTTAAAAATGAATCATGATCACAAAGAAGTTTACTTTCAATCACTTGGCTGTTTTTACCTCCTTCCTTTTTCGAATATTTCTTTTTATCTTTGTTATATACACTTTCAAAAAAATTATTATTTTTTCCTTTATTGGCTTTGTTGATTCAAGTTTAAACAATGTAGTTATGTCAGATGACCTCACATACCCTTTAACATATCACATTTTTCATTTTTTGCTTTTCTTTATACTGACAAAGTGCAATTTCATCATGACTCTAGACTGACATAAATTTCAGCAATGGTTTTGAACAAGTAAGCCATTGAAGAAAAATGAAAAATCAATCTCTTCGTTCTAAATTTATGTGGAAAAAAAAAACGTTATTTCGCTATTTCTAATTTCAAAATTCTAATTGTTCCTACTTTGATCAAAAATTGTCCATAGCAAATAGGGAGCACATAGTTCACACACCTGTAATTATTTCCAGACTTTTTTGATATAAATCATATGTTTTAATATGTTATACAAAATTTTAGTGAAATGGTAGACCACTAAGAAAAAAAAAATTATCAGTAAAATTTCACTTTGAGGTTTAAAAAATAGAGAAATTTTACTGCTTTACAACATGCGTTTTCACATTTATTCTAAGAAAGTTATGAATATTTTTTTATTCTCTGAACTTCGCTACAATTTAAGGCTTATTAGAGATGCTAAAATATTTCGCTGTTTGGACGTCTTTAATGATGGTTCAAGTTTGGATCGGAGATTTTATTTCGTAATTTTTTTTTTCAAATCTGCTAAAATTTTGTAACATGGTTTATGCTGATGTAGAATTGTTTGTCAGTTATTTTCAAAATTCTCAGAATGCCAATAAAAACAATGGTAATAAAAACAATAGTAATAAAAACAATAGTAATAAAAACAATAGTAATAAAAACAATAATATATAATAATAATATAATAATAATAGTAATAATCCGAGTTGAGCAGAAATTTTCATCGTTTAATTTTTTAATTCAATGTAAAATTATTATGATATTTTTGAAATTTAGACAATTTTACAGATTTTTATTTTCTTTTTATACCCTTATATATGGTTTATATTTTCTATGGTAAAATATTTTTTTAAGTAATTCTTTTATTTTCTAAATAGGCTGTTTGTTATTCACTAATTCAGTGTTTAGTTTGAAATGTAGATAGGTCATTCCCAGATACTCTCAACTGTCTTGCATTACATTGACTTTGTAACTTGTTTTAGATAAAATAAAATATGAAGTCTATTTTACTAGTAGCATGCATTCTTATGATGGCTGGAATACATTGTGTGGTCTTACCCACATACTCTGTTAATCTGGATTTAGAACCAGAAGAGCGCTGGGTTGAGATTGTAAAAAAATATTCAAATTACTCTAAAACAATAAAAGCAGTTCTTGCTGAAGTTATTCCAGAAAGATATCTCAGGGATGTTGAAAGGTTTATTTCCATTTTCAAACTTCAAAATTACTTCCCATTGGAATATGCCAGAGAAATTGACGGTATTTCTAAGGGATTAAATTTGACAATTCCAGAAGTATTTTTATTGAATCTTGTCTATGAAGCACGTGTCCTATGCACTAGCATTGTTGCAAGAAATGATGATGGAACTGTTTACCACGCACGCAATTTAGACTATGACTTTAATGGTTTCTTAAAGAAAGTTTCAGCCAATATTGAATTTAAACGAAAAGGTATTTGTTTATAACTTTTAATTATTGTAAGCAAGCCTTATTTTCAAACATAATAAAACTGACTAAATAAAGTCGTGTAAGTTTGATCATTGAGAAAAAAAAACTTATTTGTAATTATAAATTTGATAGGTTTTTTCAACATTAAAACTTCAACAAACATACCACTAAAGCAAACCTTTTTAGGTGAAAGGCTAGTTCACTCAAAAAATTTCCATGTTGCCATGATGAAATTAAGTTTGTGTTGAACAACGCAAACTTAATAGTTTAATAAATGTTTTCTGGTGAAACTTTTTGCAATAAAACATCACTGATATAATATTTGTATTTAATTTTATATGCTATTATTGGTTTTTGTTATATCCCAAGAGAAGTAATCTGAAATCAATTAATCTGTTTGAGTGATAAATCAGAAGTATTTCAATTCCCTGAGGTATGCGCTGTTTCCTTGTATTTTATCGGCTGTTAAGCCAGTTATAATAAATAATTCGTAAAGTTAATTCGTATAAATTCGTAAAACATTTTACGTTGGTTTTGAAAGTTTCTTTTGCTTTGAGAAGTATTTCAATATTTTTTTTGAATAGTGCCATTATCAATTACAAGGTTTCTATCAATGTTATCAACACCAGCAAGATGTTTTTTTTTTTTTTTTCGACATGGTAAAATCTCATTAAAGTTTCAAGAGGTTTTGGTTGATTTCTGAAAGGTGGGAAAAAAATTAGACTTTACTTTCCTGTGTTTGTGCATTTTTATCTGATTGCCTTCTCTTTTTTTTTTTCAGGAAAGCTTGTGTTTAAATCCACTAGTTTCATTACTCAGGTAGGGTTCCAAACTGGAATGAAACCAAATCAATTTACCGTTTCAATTAACGAAAGACGAGTTAATAAAGATATAGTGGCATTTATTGAAGGAGTCCTAGATGGCAGATCCAAAAGTGTTTCTGTAAGTATGCACTCCAGAAAATGTATTAGTCATACAGTTTTCACCTTTCAGAGTGGCCATTGATAACCCATTATAAATATTGATGTTTTCAGAATTCAAAAAGACCATGATAAAAAAATAAATTGAAAATTTTCCAATATTTGGCCCAGGCAAAACTTGAACCATTTTAGGAACTTTAAATTTATTTGTAAAAATTACTTATGAACGCAGGCATCCTGGATTAACCTGTTTCATAGTTCTTAAAACAGGCGGAGATGGCACACTAGCAAGATATTTGACTATGGAACGAAAGTTCACGAGTTCGACTCCCTCCTCTGGCGGAAATTTACCTTCAATGTTTTGTCTGATTTTCTAAGCAAAATTCATTTTGTACTGCAATGCTAGCTCAATTTGATCAGGTTGTTTGGTTAAGCGAATTTCATTAGCACAAGTGGGTGTTCTAAGTACTCGAAGACCTGCCACATGGGCTCTTCTAGAAATATTGTCTTGGCAATTTGATGGTTCCCCACATTAAGTATAACATTCTTGTTCTCTCACGTTTGTTGATTACTAAAAGTTGATTACTATATTTCCCTTGCTGTAGTTAAGAAGTAGCTATGTATTGTCTACGATTTGCACTTTTGTGTGGTGAGTGGTTTCTTTGAAAATGAGTAACTTGTGGCAGAGTACCAGGTGGTTATTCCGAATTTACAGCTATTTTGACATGCCAGGTCATGAATGGGTCAGAATGTAGACTTACTTATAATCGGTACCCTAATATTAGATAAAAACCAAGAATGCTATTAGTCTAAGTATTCCAAAGTCCAAAATTTCATTTTGCATACTTACTGGGTTTTTAGCTTAGGCGGTAATTTTTATAAAGAAAACACTGTATAATGCCGTTAAAAAGAAGTAAAATTTTTATTTCTTTAAATATATATACATCAGAATCCAATTTTCTTAAACAGCAAAGAAAGAGAGTTTTTAAAAGCCCGAATTATTTTAATTTATGCGAAAATCTACAAGAATTAAATTTTAAAATTCAAATACCAGATCAGGAAATTTCAAACTTAGGCATGTGTTATTTCAAAGACACAGTTAATGCCATTAAGGGGGAAAGCCAGTCTAAAAATTATTTTGAAACAAAAAAGTAGTTTGTGAAGTAATTATTATGTCATTAGATTGCAATATAAAAATCATTAACTAAAAATAATGGTCCTAGTTTTTGTGGTAACCAAGGGCTTGCCAACATAAACATATTTTACAAAATCCGTTCTGCCAAGAAAATAGAGAAAACTGTTAGTCCAAATAATCCACAATTTTTAATAAAAACTTAGGAAAGCATATTTTAGATGAAACAGATTTATGACTAAAAAAAAAAGTTGAAAAGGTGTGCAACTTAGATGTTGGATTTAAAAACTCCAATTTTTGCTCTTTTAACATAAAAATATCAGAATTTAGCATATGTAGACCAACTCTAGCTTATTTTGTATACATACATACAGTAAGACAGTTGCTTTTCACTCAATATTGAAATTGCTTACTGTGTCAAATATACCTAGTTTCAATTGTTTTAAACTGGCAAATGCTCGTCGCATTAAAACTCTCATTTTAGTTTTGGGTTCTGTGGAGACATTTCTCAAGCATTTTCTCTGAACTGAATTCCATAAATATCAATTTAAGCTTCATAAAAATGTCTAACAAAAGACTTGGACCAGGTTTATAGATATTTGCATTGTTTGCTAAATCACAATTGTGTTTATACCAACTATCTGGAGCCGTTAGACAGTGTGGGAAGTGTCAGTTGTTGTTTTTTGAGGAAACTACATGGAATAATATAGCTCTCACAGATGCCTGCATGGCATTCAGATCCCTTATAATTTGCTCCAAAGTAATACCAAAATAATTCTGTAGAGTGTCAATTGTGGCATTTGTTAGTTCGCCGTGACCGCCTAACCCATTAATTTATCGTTAAAATTTGTGCTTTCTTCATTTGAAAAGCTTTTACTATCATCCTGAAAGCTCTGTGGAACTAAGGTTATTTCTATCTATTGACCCATTAAATACATATTTTTGTTCCTCTGGTTCCACTTCCGGTGTAGAACCACTGTAATTATTGTTACACTTGTGGTGGTTTCTCCAATCTGCAAAAGCAACAGGCTCGGTTTTTTCAAGGTTTGTTTATTGTTACAAGCTTTACATATTTTGCTCATTTTTTCGATATCAACATTTTTACCTCTATCAATGGCGGTAACGAATCTGTTATTCAATGAGAATCCACATCTTTTATGAGGGATGTGAATTTTTCAATACCGCTGTATCTTTGACCAAGAGATCTCAGTTTCATATTGTTTTTATGTTGGTTGGAATATATTGCCTCCACTTATTTCATAGAGACTGACAACGACAAACAATAAATTACTGTTATTATAATTATTTACACCATTATTTACATTACTACAGACTCACTTTCTACTTTCTTTTTGCAAAACCCTGTTCATTTTTCTTGTATTCTGTACTAGTTTTTAATCTATCAAAGCTACTCATTTTTAAGAACTTTATTTTGCTGAGAATTACAACTGATTATGATCATAACATGCTTGTTATCAATTTTAATTACATCATTTGGACTTTTTTAGACAACTATTTGCATAATGTAATAGCCTTGTTGAATAAATTGTGAAATATGAGCCGACAGAACCTGTTTTATAGGCCCAATACTCATTTCTAAGGGTGTTACTAGGAAAATTCATGGTACGCTAATCGGTTTGAAAGGCTGTTTTGAGGCATTTCCAGTGGATTTATGACTTTCAAATTAAAATCCTAAAGTAAATAAAAAATGTGATTTTGTTTTTTTTTTGAAAAAAATATTTTTCAACTGGTTTTCCCCCTTTAATGGCATTATAATAACAAAGAAGAAAATAAATTGGAATAACTGGTATGTCAAAAATCTGTTTCTGAGCTCAAAATGTGCTGAAAAGTGATAGCTTTAAGCTGCTAACTGCGGCTGGTTTAATGTTACAATTTGAGTAACAAACTTAAAAAAAAAAAAAACGAAATAAAACTTTTAGAATTTTTTTTTCTAAATTACCACTTTTGTCCTTGAAATAATTTATTTTCTTCCCTGTACACAGGTGAGAAACTTGTATGTTTTAATGTTTAGCAGCATACTTTAGACAATTAGAAATGAATTAAATGATTTAGAATTTCTTTCTCTTTCACTTAAACTTTTAAATTCTATTTAACAGTAAATTATTTTTCAAAGGAATTATTTTATTTTTAACTTAAAATAAATATAAAAATAATATTACTCAAATTTACTCATTGACTTTACCTAGTTGACAGTCCTTTCCATATCTTAATTAAGATTTCATTTGCATAAAAACGTAGCTCGGTTATTTTATACTCTTAGGTAGTGCTTTTTTTATGTTAATTTGTTTCTTAAAGTAAGAAAAGGTAGTTTAAATATTTCCAGAAATTTTTTGAAATCTTTAATAATAAATTACAACTTATTAAGAAAATTGGATGAATTTTTTTTTCTTTTTTTTTTTTTGATGTTAAAATACCACAAACCCAGTAATATAGCGTTTAAAACTTTCGTGAATTCCTATATTTAACAATTTAAGCGATATAATATTTACAGGCATTTATTCTACACTTTGTATTTTGCCAAGATAGTATTTAAAACTTAGCTGTGCAATTAAAGTTTAATGCTATGTCCTATAATTAACAAGTCTCTGACCTGATGATGTTTTATTATAAACTTATGCCAAAAAATATTATTTTGTTGTAGCAACATTGAATTTGCTTTGTCTTGCTTCACACCTTTAAATATTGCATTGCTCAACTTAGTTTTGGTTGTCGTATTTTCAGAAAGTTTATTGAATTGTTTGTAACAAGATTAATGTTTTATAATGCGCAATGATATATATTTATTTTGCATGTAGGTGTATACCAGACAAGTTTTGGAAACAGCAAAATCATATGATGAAGCAGTTGCTATGTTGGCTGAAGGTCACATGGTAGCTTCTGTATATTTTATTGTTGGAGGTGTGAACTGGGATGAAGGTGTTATTATCACTCGAGGCCAATACAAAAACAAGGATATGTATTATATGAATGATACCAAAGACAAGTAAGTTTATTAATGGTGTTTATTATCATATAACAAATATTTACCTGATTTAAAAGTGAATTAAGAACATTGCATACTTTACAATTTAGGCTGAAAACTA
>JAUZNK010088393.1:0-12670 GCA_035046665.1 Euphysa ruthae | reverse complement strand
CAATAAATTCGCATTCTAATGCAGATTTGGGATTGTTATTTAAAGTATCAGTGCTTTCCACACCGCTTGACATACTAATAGTAGTAGGGGATCCTGCCCATATCTCCGAACAGATATCAAAGAATGTAGCCACAATTCTTCCGCCCCCACTTTATTTCCTATACTTTGCACGAATTTGCTTTATTTTGGATGCTATTTTCTCTTTTGAAAATTCACCACTACCATGTGGATATTTAACATTTTTTATTTCTGGAAGATTCTCTATAAATACTGGGAGTATTCTTTCATATTTTTCCTTTATAATTTCCCAATCGATTCCTGTATCGGTTTGCGTCGTCTTAAATTCTTTAACGGCTTCTAATAACAATTCAACTTAGTAATAAGTAGTTTTGGTTGTTGAGATTTTATAATATTCTTTTTTTTAAAGACATGTTTCTACTTTACGAACCTCTTTACAAAGAAAGAAAAATGACAGAAGCAGAAAACTATGCTCTAGTGTAAACGGTTGAACCCAGAATAATATTCATGCTCAAATATTTAACCGAATCCGCAACAGTGCTTAAGTGTAAACGTAGCATTAGAAAAGAATCCGATACCTTTGAATCCGCAACAAATTGTTTCAAATTTGTTTGCGGATTCATATTGTATCGGATTCATGCCCAATCCGCAACGATTCAGAAATTTAAATGTAAACGCTATCTGGAATGGTTTCTATTTATAGTAAGTTACTAATGAATCCGCAACGATTTACTCAAGTGTAAACGGAGCATTTTAAATTTCAATAATTAAAAAGCTTTTCAAGATTTTAACCAACAATTTTTATTTTGTCCAAATTTTGTCTATATTCTAATGAAATATTACTTTTGTTTAAGGATATAGCGCCGTAACAAATCGTCTTCATAACGAATTAGACTTTTTATCTGGTCAAATTCGAGACGAAGTTACGCGGAATATTGTCGTATCTGCACCCTTAGAACAACCGCTCAAAAATTCAAGATGATAATGTTTCACATGAACCAAAGGAAGAATTAAAACAAGCCATTTTTTTTATTAATATGTTCTTGATCACGCCAAAGGTCGTTGAAGATCAAAGATCGAAGTCATACACAAATATATTTATTTCATAAATGAAACAGGAATTTTTAACCTTTATATCTATGTTACATATATTTATTTTAATGTTGTAAATATAATTTTTTTTTTTTAATAAATTATACTGTACATACTAAAAGAAGATTTGCAAATTAAACTTATAAATGATTAGAATTTTTGATGAGGTTAGTACTATTTTTATTATCTTGGTCCACGCGTTATTTCTTGGCTAACTAACCTTACATTCTCCCAAATGAATTTATCATCGACAAATTGAAAAATTTGTTGTTTTCAACTATTTAGGTATTACAAACTTTCCAATTTAGATTGACAAAAACTATTTAAATTGTTTTTTAGATGCGCACTAATGGCTGCAGGTGTAATATATAAATGAAAAATCTTTTTGGGGATAAAACTTTACGCGTTTGCTCCAAATTTAAAACACTAAGTGTTTGTCATCAAAATATACCCTGCATTTTTCATCGCTAAGTTTTTAAAAGGTATGATATACTTTGAAAACAAAATTAACAGGATTGCTACCTCAAAAAAATTTTTGACTCAATCATATTGTAGGGGAAATTTAGCGACTGTTTCGAATGCGCTGTAGCGAAATTTTTTCATTAATTCCGATTATCGTTTTTTTATAAATAATAAAATTAAAACTGGAATCGATTAAGAAATAAAGTCGTTTATGGTTACTTGACCAAAAAAAATATATATATTTATTTATATATATATATATATTAAATTTTTTAAGTATTCAGATAAAAAATGTAAAATTTAAAAGTCAAAAATATTAACCCAAAATTAAGATAATTACTCATAAAACGTGAAGATAACCAAAAACTTTGTTTAGCACTTTCTGAAAAAGTGATTTATTTCCCTTAAATTTATTGGAAAATTAAAGAAGAATCATCTTCATAAAGAAGTAATTCACAGTCGATTGCTAGTTTCATGACAGTAGCATAGAGCAAAAACAAGAGAGGATCCAAGATTGATCCCTGAAAGACTCCACATTTCACTATTTCCTCATTAGAAAGTTTTTTTTTAGATTCTACTTTAACTTTTCTATTTAAGAGAGAGGATTTGAACCAAGAACCTAAATTCTCTGACAATTGCATGGGCTTTGGTTTCTCGGGCGGAATCCTGTGATATATTGTGTGTAAGACTTTTTGGAGATCAATAAGTATCATCCTATTGGGATATCCCTTTTTAAAACATTTTGCAATTTTGTTATGACAGACAAGTATCAGTTAAAATCCATTTTCAGAATCCTTATTTCAACTTATATGTGGTATCATTTTCTTCCTGGTTTAACTTTCGGTGGCTTTGTCAAAAATTTTGGGTATAATTATCAAAATGATATCGGTCTGTAGTTTTCTGCTTCGGTTTTGGCAGATAACTTTGACAATTTTACGGACATGAGCATAGAATACTGTTTTTTACCCGAAAATTATTTTATTTTGTCAACGTGATGATTCTTGTCTTGTAATTTTCTTAGCCTATGTATATTTGTTTGTGGCAGAATAAATACTTACTTACTCTTGCACAACACGTCATCAGACTTAAAATACAAAAAATATCGTGAAAGAAGCTAATGAAAGTTTTGAAGCTAATTTAAAATTAAGTGACTTCAAGCATTTAATAGCAGTTTTGAGCAGAATTCACCTGCGTCTTGTTGAAATAATTTAGTTATCGTTGTTCGATATAAATTTTTGGATGATTTATTTTTCTTTGTTCTCTTATTTTCCAGTAAGTATTCTACAGCTATTCAAATTTTCCATAGCAGGTTTTGTTGCAATGTTTAGTCGCTCTATAATAGTTCTAATCCCTTTCATACTATCTTACTAGTGCTCAATACTACCAAACTAATTTTACCGTATGGTTATTGATATATACTGGGATTACTGCTTTGGTCGAAGGTAAAGTTATCATTTTGCAAATTCTTGATAAAATATTTAAAGCCTCGAAAAATCTTTTATGCCATTCGTTGAAGTTTTTTATACTGACGAATTTTGTTTTTGTGAAAATTTTATCACTTTAAAATATCGACAGATTAGCCACGGGAAAATTTTTACCGGTTAGCGCGCTTAATAGCTGAAAAACTTTAACTGAAAACTAAACTGCTCCATTGCTTAACTTCTTTCGCATACTAGCAATGTAAATATGGTTTCAGAGATCATGCGTAATTTTTCCACGTGATAAGCGAAAGTTAATCTGAAGCAATGGAGGCTGTTTTGTACTTATTGTCTCACAATCAAAATAGCTAACGAATAAAGAAAAATAAAATGAGACTCACAGTTTTGCTTCGACCTTTCTATTCAAAAGCAAGTTTTAACTGTTGATTTTTATTCATTTTTTTTGTACTGTATAGCTGGTTATCTATAATTATGGTCATATTATATGACGCTTTTAACAAATTTTAGCATAAATTAACATTTGACGCATGTTGTAAAAGTGATTTTCTTGAACGAAATCGCAAAAATGATAACAAACCAAAATGAGCCCGCACTTGTCACTTTTGTTCCTTAGACTTAAAATAAATTTATTTTTTTTTTTTTTTTTCAATTTCTAAGGCAAAAGATAAACCTAAAGTTGAATATAACAAAGGCAATGTTATCCGTCAATGATGAAATCACTTTCTAAACATATTGTACACCGTTTTGCAAGTGACGAGATAACTCACAAAAATTCGCCGTACGGGCTACTAAGAAACTAGGTATATTTTGTGAGTTATCTCGTCATTTAGCAACCGCAAATCTTTCATATTTTTTATGAAGTGGCAATAGAAAGCTAGTAGCGACAGATAACGTCAAAAAAATAGTTTACATTTTTAAATATTAATTTAAAACCATCGAAGTTCTTATTAATGCTTCTAATATTTATTTAATTGAAAATTCGAAAACGCTTTGTCATTTTTAACAAACTTAAAGCTGGTTTATTCATACTATTTTTTATTTACAATATTTTGTAAACGGTGGTAAAGTTTCACAGTCACGAACAGATAATTTCGTTGTTGATGCTTCATAGATTGGCGATTGAAAGTGTTTTTTAGGGGTTACGGTATTTACTAAACGGTCGATTAAAGACATAAAATATATATATATAAAATCATAATACTTATAAATATAAAATAAGAAATTATTTTAATATATAAAACTTTAGCAAATTTTCCTTCCTATCGCAATTGCTTCACTATTTCAAACAAACCTCTTCTTTTTGCATTCGTCTGCTCGCTGAAATCTTCATTTATATACAGTCTCTCCTTCCATAATTTACTTATTTATGTAAAACGTCATTCCGATCTCTTATTTGAACATACATACTTAACTGTTCTTAGAAAATAAACACTGTTTTAACCTCATAAACCAAAGTATATTAGAACCTCTAAAGCACTCTTAGCACTACTATTGTAGTGCAGCACTGCAGAGCATGTACCCATTTCTAGCGCTACCCTACAACAAATCCCATCCTTGGTATACGGAACCAGATGACAGTGATGAGTGCTTCATTCGCATTTGTGTTACACTGTGCAAAAATTTGAATAATAATTCATATGACAGTAGGCCTTTTATGGTAGGATAGATCAGATTTATGTCCAAATAAGTACAAAAGAGTTTGTAAGAAAACCTGACATTTTAGCCGTATTGGGCGTGAAAACTAGATTTGAGTTTTTCTAATTTTTAAGGAGGAAAGCCAATAGCAACCAAAATAAACTTTTGGTCAATCGGTTATTAAGGAAAAAGATACAAGCTTATTGACACTTAAATTATCTCAAGATTAAAGATATATTTAGACTTCACAAGGGCATTTAAAAATAATATTGTCGCCAATTAGTGTAAAAATCTAAATTCTGCCACAAACAAATATACATAAGCTATGAAAATTTAAAAAATAGCAACAAGAATAAACATTGAGATAAAAAAACAAATGGTGGTAAGGATAGGCACAAAAATTGTCTGTCAGAACAAAACTTCCATTGTGGTCCCTCTATTCATCACACACAAAAATATAGAGATTGATTAAGCTGAAGCATAGTAAAAAAGAAAAGAAAAAAAAAATATGTTTTTTACAGTAGTCTATATTTATTAGGTCTACGAACTGTATCCAGAAAGGAAAAAATGTTTCCTTGATCTTATTTTTAAAAACATATTAGATAATATCATAATATATACGATTAAATTTTATTCCATGAAATTTATTAAGTTCTTTGTGAAGAAGGTACCTGTAATTATTTGCTTAAAATTTTCATCAAGAACCATATACCAGTTAACATAAATTGATTGCGATTTGATTTTTTGTTCTGAAATAAATTGGATGCTCTAATTAATCTTGTGCTCTGATTTTGTTGATAATTTTATTTTATTTTAGACTTGTGATTGTTTACGAATAAGCCAACAAAACACTCATCTGAATAATGAGCAATATACGAGCATTGTATTTGCTTTCCCATGCTGATAGCAGACATCATAATAATTTTAGAAATTCATTTATATTGAAAAAAAAAGTACTTGTCTCTAAATCGAAAATAACAATTTTGCCTTAACAGCATTCATTCATAAAACTGGTTGATATAATTTGTCCTTAGCAGTCTAAAATATAGCCTTCTGTGGAAACACATTATCATTATAAAAATGATATGACAAATCTTAAATACGAAAACAGAACCATACCTTAAAAGAAGGCCTAATCATTCTCTCACCACCCACCATAGTATTTCTCAGTGTATAAAAAAAACATGAGACTCTTATTCTCTGTACCAAAAAAGTAACTAAGAGTATAACTAAAGATAAATCAAATAAAGCAGTACGTTTATAGGGTAACTGAGAAGGAGTCTAACACTATCAAAACTGCCAGCACAGATTTTAAATGAATTTTTAGAAGACTCGCTTACTTCAATCTTTATTGCAAATATTATTAGAAGTAAAATTTGAAATAGAGCCAAGAACTTACAGATTACACTGGAGATAGTAATAAGTGAAAAAATGCCGATTGAACATCTATATGATTATTGAGTCGTGTGCTCACACAATGAATTTAAGGTATTTTTAACTTCGGTTGCGGTATCTGTAAATAATATTACGAACGTTGATAGCTGCCACGGTTTAGTACAAGCAGCAGCAAATAACTTCCATTAAAAATCAAAAAAACAAAAAAACGACCAGATGATTAGATAAAATATCTTGGTATTTATCTAAATAGCACACTGGTAGGATCAAATAACAGTTTTAGATTATCAAAAAGGTTGACTAGAGCCAATGCTATGTTATTAAAAGCGAGACATTACGCTCCGAAAGATATATTACTTCAAATTTACCACACCCCCTTTGCATCTCATATAAAAGCTCACAAATTTGGGATCAAAACTTAAAGTTTTACCAAAATATTTCTCTTTGTAATCTGTCATTTGCTGAATATAACGCTCACAGCAGTTTAATCTTCAAAGAAAATAAAATTTTAAAAATACTTTAAACATAAATTGTTTCTAACAGCAAAATATTAATACTACCACCAAATATTCCAGATTTTGACTAAAAAGATATATTTATAAAATATAATTAACATAAAGATATAATTGACATGTAAAATGGACATTTTAGAACGCGAAACTCTGTCTAGAGAACAGTTTACATCCCAAAGTTCACTTATTTCAAAAAGTATGGTTCCAACTCGTTTCAAATAAAAAGCTGTAAAATTGGAAGTTTAGTCTAAGGATAATCTTCTAAACGCACCGGAACTAACCTTAATAAACAGAATACGCAGTTCTTTAGAAAAAGCACTATAAGTCTCCATATTTAATTCCTGCTAATAACGACAAAAATATTTACTGTACTTATACATTTATTTTAGTTTTGTCACTTGGTCCTGAACCCTTTTTATCTTTCGACTGAGCAGATATTATGTTATTTGATTTAATGAATTGTCTAGATAGGCATATTTTTTATATATTTTTATTTTAAAAAACAATGCTTCTATCTCAAATTGAATTCAAAGGTGAAACTATAGATCAGAATCCACTTCTATGTAGGCATTTTTCACTAATTTTACATGTTATTATATCATATTTTTAAATTATTTTATAGACGTTGTATATCTGCATATTAGAAAAGATTATCTATCTATCTGTTATATTTTGAAGGTTCAACCTGTAATGAAGCCAAATATATACAAAAACCTTATAAAAATATGTTTCAAAGAAATTTATAGGTCAAAGAAGGTCACTGTACTAATGATGAAATGAAATGATGCACATACATATAACGCACTATGAACACACATCCGAGAAGTGTTATCATTATAAATTCTATTTGCATAGTTATGTATGCATGTTTTAAAACTTCGACTTAACCCTAACTTTTATTATTTTAATTTTTAAGCAGGAGACACGTTGATAACAGAAGGTCTTTTTATACAAACTATTCATACAAATGTTTGTTAGATGAAAAATAAAATAAAAATCAATAAACAGTGTAATTTGGGAAAAATATGGAAAACATATATAGACGTTAGTCAAGCAATAATTAAGATTGGTGCTGGATCTGCAGTTTTGGATTTTAATAAAGATATAAGGTGGAACATATAACGTTTTTTTGAATTTAGGAATTGTTCCTGGTAAATTCATGAACGAAGCAACCAAATCAGCAAACTTTACACGAATCAAAAGCACGTCTAGAAAATCAAGTTTGAGAGGGCCGGTACGGCGAAAAAATCTTAGAGCTAAAATAAAAGGCTTTGTTGATAAGAAAAAGAGACTGAAAAGTTGGAAGCATACTCAACAGGTGCGTTTTAAGAGTATAGCATGTCATCAAACTATTTCAGGCTTTCAAAGATATAAAGTTCTATATGTCCTATTGATTTGAAATTTTCACGCAATTTCCACATAATTTATACAAAATTTCCACACAATTTTCACACAACTTTCACACAATTTCCACACAACTTCCACACAATTTCCACACAATTTCCACACATTTTCCACATAATTTCCACACAATTTCCACACAATTTCAACACAATTTTCACACAACTTTCACACAATTTCCACACAACTTCCACACAATTTCCACACAATTTCCTCACATTTTCCACATAATTTCCACACAATTTCCACACAATTTCAACACAATTTTCACACAATTTCCGCACAATTTCCACACAATTTTCAGAACACCATTAAGAACAAAATGTACCAAAATCAAATCAAATTTAGAAGTAAAAAAATAATTATAATTTTATTCCTGGAAGAAAAGAAGATTTTGAGAGAGATACTTTTTTAAAGTACTAAAAACAATGGGATATTATTACAAGCAGCGACAACTAATATTAGTGATTTAGAATTTATTAATGATAACAGCTCGTATTATGATGGACAGCGGTTCTCAACGATCATACACAGCTAATGAATAAAACCAGAGGCTCGAGCCAGTGAGAAAAGATAAAATTTTTGCCTGTATTCACCATATCCCTCTTGTTTTTTCCTCACTAAACTTACCGCATATGCCTTCTCCGTTAAAAGCTTGCATTTCATTAGAAGCTACTTCAGTTCTAGGAAACATAGAGTTAAACTAGGTCCAACATTTAGTAAATAGTTGGATATTATCTCAGGCGTACATGATATTTGTGAATTTGCAGATGATAAATACGTATGTGATATATCTTTTAAAAATTTTCTGTCTAGTCTTCAAAATGACGCTTCCTGTTTACAGGAGCGATTTAAATAGAATTCTATTGTAGCAAGTCCTGCAAAGTTTTAAATTATGTTTTTAGGAATAGTTGAATGCTCCATTTAGATGTTTTTTATTTAATATTGAAATTGACGCAAAAAACGAAATGAAACTTCTTGGCATTACAATAGATTTTAAATAAAGTTTTACTAGCCACATCCGGAAATTATGCATGAACTTACTTAAACTTAAGGCTTTAGCTCGTCCTTAGATAACTTTCGCCTTTCCCAATGTTTATATTAGTTGTTTCCACTGTTTACGGTCACTTGCAAGATCACAGATAATGTTAACATGATCTCAAAGCTATAGGGCTGCTCCATATGTTGCATTCAAATCCTTGAGATCGTCAATGACAACTTTTTTTCCACGTCTTCCTAGATGCATTCTGCAAGTATCTCCAGTTCTTAGCCATATCACTTTTCCATACATTAAAAAACATTTCTTCATCCATACGAGCGACAAGACCAAGCCAACGCAATCTATTTTTCCGTAATAACTGCTCAACTGTTGGTTTGTTGCAACATAAAGATCGGATTTGAGCGCAAAATTATTCCAGATATGATACTAAGGCATGCCATTCGAGACCCTATAACCTACTAGCATCTGCATTTTATATGTATGCAGGCAAATAGCAAACGTAGATTTCTGATTAAACAAGTGCCTTAAATGAGAAGCAGACAAGGACTGATGTAAATAGCCTTGTTTTGAGCTAACTTTTTTATTGTTCAATAAAAGACATGTTTTGCAAGAAAACTGACTCCATTGTCATTCATAGGTTACGAAAAAAGACATTTAAGGACGATTCATCTTGGTTTTTCCTTGAGTTTTAACCAACTATTTTTGTTAGGAAATACAGTCAAGATTCGTAAAAAATACCTGCACCTTCACATGATAGAGACTTTCAAGTCCATAAATTAAACCCAGAATTAATATGGGAAAATTTTGAAATAAAAAAAATCCCCTATTCTTTACAAATCGGTTGTATTTTGAAGCTTCCTCCAGTAAATTCATCCACAAACCGAATAAATTTCTTATTGTATTAAGCCTGTTTTCTGTGGAAAAGTATCCCGATTTCTTCAAAGAACTGAAAACCTTTGTCTCTTTTTAAAAAGTCTCTCCTCATCTGGAAGTGCAAGTATTGTTCTTGTAGTATTTGCCGTTAGAATTTATAATTTTGCTGTGCATTTTGATTTCGAATGCAAAAATATTTGTTGATTTACATTAGTATAAAAAAAGTTTGTATTTATTTATTTCTGACTATGGCTTGTGCCAGAGTTAAATAATTAAACGAATAAATGAAAACGTTAAATTAAATGAAATAGATGTTGCTTTTATGACTTCTTTCTTTTTTATGAGGATTTGTGTGTCCCTTGTATTTGTAGTCCTATAATAAATCAGGAAATTAGACTTCCCAAAGAAATTAGTTATAATTAGAGGGCTTGAATTAGCAGTGTTTTCAAAGCTTTCAATTGATATTTTGTTCATTGATATAGATCTTTGTTATTCATTTTTTTCGGTAAAGTCCAGGGCTTCTTCCGCAGTTTTGTCATCTTTGGGTTGGATACTTTCAGGTAAAAATGAATCAAAATCTTTTAAGTAAGCCAATTTTTTTCAAACTCATGCTATGAAATGCCAAAATTTTGTTGAATCTAAGATTGTTACTTCGGCCGAGGCTTGAGCTAGAACGAAGGAATGAAAAGATGGATTAAAGTTACTTTGGGATGTTAACTAAGTCAGTAAGTGATATTTATTTCAAATTGGAATAATTTACAAACCTATTTTCCACAAATAAAAAATAATTTAATCCAATTTTAATATTTAAAAAGGTATACAGTTACAAATAAATAATATTATTGATAAAAAATAAATAATCAAGACTTATTGTCTACAAATTTAGCAGTGACTTTACTTTAGGTTTAAATTTTGAACGTGTTTTACAAGTTTTGATCTCTTTAGCGAGTTTGTTCCAAGCCAGATATGCCCGTATTTCAAGTGAGTCTAAATTTTAAAATTTCATCGTGATATTCAGGAGGTTAAAGAATACAACCTGCTCTAAAAATATATAAAGAAGTTACAAATATATCTTGTATAAAAGTAGGATTGAAGGAATTTAAGGATTTAGAAGCTTCAATCATGAGTAAGTTCAAGGTACCAATGGTTTAAAGTTTTGGATCAGGTGACGTTATCAAAATTAATTTTTGGTATATTAAGTATGATAAGCAAAGCAAGTTTATGCGTCAAATTTTACGCTTTCTTCCTGTCGTGCTCGAACTTACTAGTAGGCCTCATTCTTACTTAACGGAACGTTGAGAAAAGGTTTTTAAAAATATATGAATACTAAAAGAGAATTTTTCAAGAGACTTGTTGAATATTTGTATGTAGATCTGATATCAGGTTGTAAATCAATTACAGATGGTGAAAATTTTTACAGTACAACAAAAAGTGTGTTATCAGATGCAGGGTTTAATTTATGTAAATGGACAAAAAAGACTGCTTTATATTACGAGATTATTTATGATGAATTCAAATTTTCTGACTTTCAAACCTCTAGTTTAAAAGTTCTGCGACAAATTGAATGGGAGACTTCTTCTGATAAGTTTATATCTCGATATGGAAGTTTTGTCAAAAAGGCCATCAGTTTAGTTCCAAAAAAATTTTCCTTAATTGGGCCTGATAGTAACAATCTCAACATCTATTAAACTTATTTTCTAGCTAATATCTAAAGATAAATATTTCTTGGGACAACACTGTGATCGAAGAAATAAATAAACCATGGGTAAATATTTTTAATGGATCTCAAGATCTTAATTACAAAATACCCTTGCTGCTTGAGCCATATATGAGCGTGTAATAGAGAACATTGGTTTACATGTGTAAGCTTTGAAAAAACCCTTTCTATTCTTTGCCTTGAACTATTAGTTTGTGTTTTGTTCATTAAACTTTTAAAAGAGCTAAGAAACTGGTTGTGTAGTTGTTTTAATCTCGAAAAGATGTATGGTTATCCTAATTCAGAAGTTGCATTGTGTTGGATTAAAGGTGGGACTAAGAACTAGAAATTGTAATATGCGATATCGAGAAACGATTAATAATCGCCCCTTTCGTCTACGTTGGAATCAATTCCACAAACTATCGTGCTGTTCAGAAACTTATACCCTTTTAGATCGTTAAACAACACGCTATAGATGATGAAAACAATAATATCGGAGAAAACCTTGACTTAGGAGATTATTCGCTCAAAAAGAATGGCATACGAGATGGTAAACAATTGAGAAAACTAAGAGATATCGATTATTGACAGAAAAAATTTCTTTTGTTTTAATTCCAAGATGAAAATTCAAAATATAGCTAAATTTAATTTTTCTATATACTTTTTAAAATTTTACATTAATAAATTATAGAAAGATACTTTATAAAATAAAGTGAATCAAAGTTTTATAGAAATCTGAAATATATGTATATATATATATATATATAAACAAGAGAGGAAAACAACAAAAACATAAAAATGCAATGAAAGAAACAAAAATCGTTGGTAAACAAATAATAAACTTTGACAGAAAACAATAACAGGATAGGCATAAAAATGGAAACAGAAAAAAAACATTTTTAAAAAAATGTTTTCTTCGAAGACGAACAAAGATATATTTCATAATGAAAATGTTGGAGAAAATGGTTGCTTTGACATTTATCATATTAACAGTTTTTGTCTTCATTGTCCACATAGTTGGCATTACGTTATTGATAAAAGTGAGAAAGAAGATAGAAAAGTCACAACTTATTATTTTGGTAAACTTAAGTATTGTGGAAATGAATTGGGCAGGTATAACACCTTTAATAAAATTTGAGATCTGTAC
>JAUZNK010088382.1:0-12671 GCA_035046665.1 Euphysa ruthae | reverse complement strand
TCTTTCTTTTGCTTTTTACACCATCTAAATACAATGAATAAAACTCAAGCTATTACAAAATCAAAAAGTATAAGAATTGCCGAATTTCGCAAATTGTTGTGTTGAATTGAGAGGTCATTTCCAGAAATAACTGACGTCAAACGGCCGTGGGACATCTATCGGCCCGATCAACGAAATGTTGCTGATCGATAACTTGTGAATACAGACACCAACATTGTCAGTGATTGGCTCACTCAACAGAAAATATATATGTGAGCTCAACCATGATTAAAAACACAAAAATGGCATAAAATAGCGCTTTCCAATGAGGGCTGAACCACATACTTTATTGAACACATGATACCCCAAATTAATGATTAAAAAATAGATTTTGAATTACTTGATAGCTGTTGAATGGGTCACACATGCGTTGTAACACTCTTTAAATTGCGGAGTCAAAACAAAAAAAATTATTACGCTATCGAAAATATTTGCGAAGCGCGTTAATTTTGAAAAATGTTGAGAAATGACTAAAAAAAAGCCAATTTTGAGAACGAAAATAAGTATACCTCTCATAATGTTTGTATATAATATTTGTATTACTTTTTATGATAATTTTTTTCAACTTTAACATGCTTTTTACAGAACAAAAAAATATTAAATAAAGATCTAGGTATATTATGTGTACAACCCACTTTTCTGGAAAACTTTTGTAGATAAAATATTTCACTTTCACTGTGTACAAGCACAGCCGTTTCGCATGGAAGTGAAGTATTTAGATTTATTAGCTTTAACAGAATGCACATGCGGATTACCAAGATAGTGACGCTATCTCTTCAACAGCTTCCGTGATTGGCTCATTAAATAACACCGAAAACTTTATAAAATGGCGGTTAGTTATTGTAATGGTGCATCACTATTTCTTGACCTTTTTTTTTTGAAAATTTACATGAATAATCTTGAAAAATAGCGTTTTTATGAACCATTTATTTTATCTTTTTAATTTTCCTATAAATCTTTTTAATTCCTGAATTCACTCGAATTCTATTCTATTTTTATTTCATAGGATTGTCGTTGGCTGAAACACTTGAGATAAAGACCCAGTAATCTGCTATTCTATAGTTTCACAGATAAATCGATTTACGTATTTTCACAGATTCACTCTGATCCAAGCAAGTTTCATATCCAAAGACTAACTTTATAACTTACATTATAGATATGATAGGAATTGCCAACAACAGTAGTGATAAAGTGTTCAGTGCCTTTTACTTCTAAATTTAACGGAATATGGTTGGAAACAAACCCAACAGCTCTAAAAGGAGTAAATATTTGACTTGCACTTTTATAACCTTTGGATTTTCCCATTTTTTTCACGTTTGTTTTGATGAGCACGTGTTTCTTGCCTCGTGGTCCGTAAATTTGAGTTTCTTACAGCATGGTTTTCATTGCGTCAAGTATGGAGCAATCGATTGAGTGAGTATATGTATATACTTTTCCTTAGCAGGCATGATGTCTTAAAGCTGCATTCCGTCCAACTAATTCAGGGAAGTATTTCGTTTTATTAATTCTGTAAAAAACACTTTTTTATTCTTTTGTTCTATGCTTCGGCTGAATCAATCTTTATATTTTTGTGTAGGATGTGTAAGTAAGTAAATAAGTATTTATTTTGCCACAAACAAATGTACATTAGCTATGAAAATTACAAGAAAACGGAAAAATAACAACAAAAATAAACATTAAGATGAAAAAAAATGGTGGCAAGGATAAGCGTAAAAAATGTCTGTCACAAAAATATTTCCATTGCGGTCCAGTTCTAATAAATATAGATAATAATTCTAAATTTTTTTTTTTTTTTTTTTTTAGCTTTTTAACTATGCTTAATCTGTTTTTTTGTGTGATTTATAACGGGACCACAATGGAAATATTGTTGTGACAGACAATTTTTGTGGCTATCCTTGCCACCATTTGTTTTTTATCTGAATGTTTACTCATTTTATTATTTTTCTGTTTTCTGTTGTCTTGTAATTTTCATATGTTATGTACATTTGTTTGTGGCAGAAGTTATAATGGAGTAATAGTTTAAAAACTAGAATGCGTTGGACACTTCCAGAAGAGAGTGAGTGCGAGACTTCGAAAGTTAATAGCAACAAACAAGGGGAAGTTGTCAGATGGTAAACCTTAAGTGGGAAAAGGACGTCAACCTGAAAAGATTATCAATAAACTCCAAAATTATTTTGGAATTGCCATAGGACAGTCAACAGGGAAAGCAGTGTATGAAATGGAAAAAGCCAAAGGTGTTGTTTTGTTCCACTGTTCATAATGAAGTAATTGAGATTCAAGACATGGTATGTGTCCTCATAGTATAGGCTGTTTGTGCAAATTTAAAGTAGGCAAAATAAGTGTTATGCAAACTTACATTAATAAACCTGGTAGTCCAGCAGTTGTTGTTGAAAAAATGCAGCCAGTAGTTGTCAGCTTAAACGATGAAAATTTATTGAAGCGCTGTCAGCACGGAAAACAAAAAATAACAACGAGTCATTGAATAGTGTTTTATAGAAATGTTGCCCAAAAGACGTTTTTGTTGGTTGGGAGAAAATAGAAATTGGTGTAGCATGATGGGCTGATGGGACTGTTACAATTATTTAAACATTAGTCAAGGGTTGCAGACCTTTGATTTTTCTAAGGGCGTAGACAATAATCACATTTATCGAATAGAACGCAAAATAACACCACCACAAACAACTCCGAGCACAACAAAAAGGTTTTTCTAATACAGCTGAGGAAAAAGGTGATTCCACATATGGGCCTGGTTTATTTTAGCATTTTACATTTATATATATATATATATATCTATATATATATATAGATTTTTTCTTTTAAAATGGGATTACTCATCGTTCAATTAATCGCTTAATCGCTCGTATTTGTGATAAGGAGTAACCGAACTTAATTTGTGTTTCATTGATGCATGTGCGACATGCTCTGTGACTTGTTGTTTGTTGTGTTACTAATGTTTGATAAACAGCTTGTTTATGTAGCTAACTTAGTAAGCATAATGTGCGACGTGCTCTGTTGTGCTTACTGTTATATTTATCTAATATGAATTATAGGATATATTTTATAAATAGGGTGATTGGTATATTATGAGGACGGAATCCAGACATCATTTTTGAATACCTGTTTTAGTGGTTATTAGGAAAATTTTGGCGCCATAAACTTTTGATCTTTAGCTGACCCCTAATATTTTGTGTTTTTATCGGTTTTTAGATTGTGAAGAATAATTCTATTATATTAAATTTCTTAAATATACGAATCTTATGTCATTCAAGTTTGAATTTATACCTCATACCAGTCTACCGGTATCAAAATATCCCTGAACACTGCCCTGATTATATAGTTTTTTATTTATATTTTAAAAGATAAAAACCATTTTAAGTATAAATATGTTTAGAGTAATACTTTTGAAAGCTTAATAGGGATGTTTTCTATATTTCCTTTAAAACATTTTTTAAAACATGATTTACTCAGAATGCCATTTTCTGACACGCTGCGGTATATAACTTTTGATTATGTATTTGAAATTTATTGAAATTTCCAGGATGCTTTCAGTTAGTTTCTATCAGGTTTCTGTACCGGTTTTTTTATGCTATAATTTATAGTTCCTAAAACAAATTATTTCTTATCGGTACAATTTTTCCATTTTCTTGATCGACAGCACCGTCATCTAATAAAATTTGAATCCTTTGTACTAGTTTGAAAAAACAGCTACAGAAACCTTATATACATATCCTTATTGCACAGTTAAGTTTCAAGTCCATAATATTTTAATTCTTTTAGTAACAGACCGCAGCGAATTCACCATTTTTTTGGTCCCGCAGGCCCAAATTTTAAAGACCTGAAAGGAAATTGTAATTTTTTTTTTTTTTGTAATCTTGAATAAATTTTCTACAATTGTGGAAAGTTTCATTAAAAAATATTTACCTTTACAGCATTTAGCTTTTTTACTAGTCTACCACCTTAACTGTTAATGACGTATATATACTCAAGCTAAAACTTTCGAAAAATGAGGTTAACGCATATATAAATGCAAAGTTTGAATAAGTGTAAAAATGGCCCTATCCATTTTCATGTGTAACTATGCCTATCTTCGTAATTTTTCTGCAGATATTTTGAGCTTATTTCAGCTAGCGTAACGATGGCTCACCCATCATAATCAAAATTTTTATAAATATGGATCGAGGAAAGCAAAAAGAAAAAAAGATGTTCCATTAAAATTGAATTCTACAACTGATATAATAAATTTTATGCTGTAAACAGATGATGATATATCTGATATTAGTGAATCAAAGTCCTCAGAAGCCCTGCGGGATGCTACTTATCTCTCTTTTGACACTGCTTCTGTCCAAATCTGTTGCTGGACCATAAAAAAGGCCTCAAAAGATAAGAAGAAAAAGAGGTGGTCCACCACCACCTCATAAAATCTATGACTTTGTCAATTGGACAGAAACAGAGCCTGTAACAGGTATAAAGCGTCATACGTTTGACAGTCAACCTGGCATCCATCAAAGTGTAACGTCAGAAAATCCGCTGGAAATATTTTAAATGATTGTGACAATGTCCAACAGATATACTGAATATTATAATTATGGAAAAAGTTTATCCTAAATATTCCCTCATTTATAAATGAAAGTCCATGATGATGAATGATATATGAATGTGTTTAGCCGTATTGTTGCATCGCGGCTTAGTTCATAAACCCCCTTACGATTGGTATTAATCTAAGAACTTACTCATAGAAACTCCAGGTTTTAGACGTTTTATGCCACAATTAATCTTGTTCTATTATGAAAGTTCCTCCACTTTGTAGATAATGAAGAATTGGGTGAGGATTTTAATAAATCAGCTAAAATTCAACCTGTTCTTTCTAGACTTGTTGAACGTTTAAAGCTGCTTTTTTGTCTCAGTCTGAATATTTCGATTGATGAGTCATTGCTTTTATGGAAGGGTCACCTTAGCTGGAAAAAGTTCATACCCACAAAGAGAGCACAATTCGGGCAAAAATCTTTCGTACTGTGTTTACCAACCGGTTACGCATAGGATCTAATAATCTACACAGGGGCGGACACTATCGGTATTGAAGATGGTGATGAGGACTACCACGCGTTAAAATAATCTAGCTGATGGTTTACTAGATGTAGGACATTGTTTTTATACTGACAATTTGTAAAATTCTGTGGAGATTTACTTACTGTTATGTTGGCACATGCCAGTCAACATCCTCTCAGCGTGTGCTCATTTGTTTTGATAGATACATCATCAGAGTAACCATCAAATACTAAATATTGTGGTATATTGACCATATCTACGTTTCATGTATATACACATAAACATAGCATATAAGTATACGTACACATAAACATTCGAATGGAATGTTGATTATTCTTTTGTTTAAAATATAAATAAAGTTCTTTTTCGACAGTATTGTTAATAAGTTAATTTTGATTTGGTTTTTATTTGGTAACTAACAACAAATATACTATCTTTATTGTCCCTACCGTCTCGATTGAATTATTCTCTACAGTTCAGATGTTATTAATGAAAAAATTGGGAGGCGAGAAAAAATTTGAAAAAATATAGGCATGAATATAGTTACGAATTTTCTGCTGACTCAGCAGAAAAAATTTTCCTTACTATAGATAATTTGTCGCGTTACTGCCAAATGAACTCCAGCTGCAAAGCTCTCTACGATCGCTTTTTTTCTTTCGCAAAAATTTAACAGATTTTTCTAACTTAGCTGTCTAAAATACACTAACTGCGTCTGCTTTTCTCTTACCTATTAACCTAGTGACCACTATTTAGACTTAATACCTCGTTAACTACACTTAAAGCTAGTAAAAAAATTAATACATTTAAACATAATGTGAAGAAACATTATTTGGAAAAATTAAAACAAAAATACAGTTCTGGATTAATTAAATAGAAATTAAATAAGTACTTTATATATTTGAACTGATAACCCCCTACCCATCGAGGGACCACAATGAAAATAAGGCTTTGGCTTTTCTTGTGCTTATCTCTGCCATCAATACCTGTTGTTTAAAATATTGTGGTATGTAGTTAAAACTTTTTTTTTTTTTTTTTAAACGACGTTCTTAACATTTATTTTGTACATTTTTTATTGATTGTGAATAAATACTTACTTACTTACTTAAAGACAACATGCTTACTAATGAAAAGTTGTTCCCCTTGATGTCAGCTATCCAATGAAATATAAAAAAAACAACATATTTTGAAAAAGAGTAGTTTTTCATCAGCTTTTATCACGAGATATGACTCAAAATGACGTCAAAAACGTAGGTTTGGCGCGGAACTTGATATATAATTTAATCTTATTTGTGTAACTAACCGAGTTGTTTTGCTTCATATGCCAAAATTACTGCTTTAATGTTGGACTAAGTTTAAGCTTTACTACATGCATAGTAAAAATAAAGATATTTTTGAGAATTTTGGGAAATATTCCTGTACTTAATCCGGTGTATAAAGAATTCCTAAACAGTTATAAAGGGAGGCATTTTATATATAATTCTCCATAAATTGAGCTTCTAACGCTATCAAACATATTTCCTTGTTAATTTATTCCCAGTAGACCTCTTTTTAAAGCTAATCTGCTCAGATTGCTGGACAGCTCATACCTAATTATAAAGTTGTGTAAAGCATTTTATATGATAAAGCGATTCTGATGCGACAAGGTCTCCCTCACTTAGTTTGGATAACAACTTCTCGTCAAATATTTTTTCTGCACACATCCTCATTTTTTTCTAAATTCTAAGGTTATTATTTGGGTTAAATTGGCAGGGTTGTCTAATTTCTGGGTTTATTTCCACTGACAACTTATGAAAATAAATGTCCATTTCTCATGAAAATATCACTTCCAGGTTAACCAAATGCTCCTTTTTAATTTTACGAGCTCCCAAAAATGCAATTCCTATTATTTCAACATAATTTTTTTTTTCTGTTTTTGAAATTTTATTTCATTTTTCTAGCATTTTATTTCCGATAACAATTAAAAAAACAAATATATAAAATATATTTCCTTATAAAAAATAAGGAAATATTTTAACTTGCTGAAGTTATGAAACTAAATTTTTTTAGGAGATTTAATTTATGTGAAGAGGTTAAATTTTCATTAAAATCTGAGATGGTGCCCATGGAGCCATTTCAAATTTTAGGTGATTTTGCTTTCATATGCATAGTAAGGTATTTCACTTGTCAAATAAAAGACATAATCAGTGTTTCAGACAGGGATATTATTAACGCAAAAAACTTAATCCAAGAAATAAAAACGTTGTCTTAATAAACTTTGTTAAACATAATAATATTCAGCACAAAAAGGTTAATTACGCCTATATCTTGAAACCTTTTGAGACTGTTTGTAAGTGTCTTATAACCAAAAGTTATGTCAAGCAGCAATGAATTTGTTGATGGAAAAGTTACAGGGTTGTTTGAGCTGACAATTAATACACTTTCATCCCATTCAACTGATGACAAGTGTTGATTGACTATTTACTTCTTTGGCATATTTTCTAAATAACTTTCATATAATTTCAACCAAAAAATTTTCTAAAAATAAGAACTTATCAACGCTTAATTTCTTTCCCAAATTTTAAACCATCGTTTATGTTCACGAAAACGAATGTGTATATGATCACATTAACCTTAAGTAAACTTTCAAAAGTTAAAAGGTTAAAATGTTTTAAGCGCTTGCCCACTATTTCCTCTTCGACTGGTTTAAAGGTGCACACTTTTTAAAAGTGTTTCTTTCAAGCAGTTGGGTGCTGGAAGTTTTTTGTATTTGTAAGGTGTCAAAAATAGAAAGATTGGAATTGGGGTCTACTTTTGCATTTATTGATATGATGATAATAAGTCACTATACCAATTTTTTGGTATCATATTTTGTACTAATTTTACCCTTGCTTTCATAACTATGTAGAATTTTCATAACATGAATAAGTACAATAAATAAGAATATTTGCTATATTATTAATTAGCTATAAACCAAATTTCAAGTAGGGAGGGAAACTAGAAGAAGATCATTTAAGATCTCATCACCGAAACCATAAGAGCTTATTATTTATTTATTTATTTATTTTTTTTTTTTAATTAATATATCTTAATGTTTATATTCATTTTATTGTTGGCTGAGTAAGAATAAGTAAAAATTTATATTTAACGTGGTAGCCAAATAATAGCTTTAAGCTATATTTCCAAAAAGGACCACTGGTTTGGTTCTGTGTGGATGTTGTTGTATACAAGTGTTGTTTCTGGAACAGATGATTTCCTTTTCCGTGCTACATGTTCTCAGGAACGCAAGAAGCCAAAAAATGCAGTTTTTAAATTAAACTATAATATTTATTAATGGAAATTATAGTATATTATAGTATATTGTTATGGTTGTCTGGTTGAGGGGATAAGGCGTTGGTCTCCGGATCCCAGAGCTGCGGGTTTAGAACCTACTTCGTAACTAACGATTTTCTTTATCGTAAGCTCAAATGGGAGCTTTAAGCACACCGTAATCAAAAACTATTTGTTGGCCCGCGTTAAAAATAAAAATACATTGTTACTTTAATTTACTTTTACTTTTGTTGCAGATTAGATCTCAACACGTGGTATGTTACTGGCTATTATTTTTTATCTTCATTGTTTGGTTTTGCGGAAAAGTATGATGCTACTATTAGTTTGCAGAATCGCAATGTTTTTTGCAAAATTTTAAATGCATGTAAACATTTCTTGATGTTTTAAGGTTTTAATTTTTGAGAAGTTGATTTATCAGTTGAGAAAAACCTAATATTTGCGGTGATAACATTGTTCTTCCTGCTCTTGCGCAGGATGCCATCAGACAGACGTAAAATGCAAAATCAATTTTGTATTTTACGTTTGTTCTGATGTAAATACAATTTATTTCATAATTTATTGTGAAATATCGCAATAAAATAGTTTGTTAGTACGAAACCATTTGGGAGGGTAAATATCTTTTTCATCAAAATTTTCTTTTATATGGAACAATCTTCCTGATAAAATAATAATGTAACAAACTACAACCTATTCAAGCATAAAAAATTTCTTCCACTGAAATATTTTTTCTTCATTCATATTCGAGGAATTTTCATTCTGGTTTTTTGGAATTTTGTTTTGACAAGCAAGTTTTGTGCCTACACTTGTTGTTTACAAATTTATTTTAGGCAGAAAGAAAAACTTTTAAAAAATTTTCTGGCAGCGAATAACAACTGTTATTAGAAGTTTGATTCATTTTTTGCAAATTTTAAACGTCTTCCAAATAAGGTAACTAGGATTTCATTGTAATTTATTGAATGAAGGTGCAGCCCTTGTATTCTGCAATATGGTGTCAGATATGGTGTTAGAGACTTCAAATCTCTTAAAACCAATGAACGTTCAACTTTAATGGATTGAAAGCCAAAAATTAACCGAAAAAATATAAAATTTTGTTGGGAATTTTTGTTTTTAACTATTTATATGTTAATGCAATTTAGTCTTTGTATTAAATAGCATCATTAGTCTAAAATGAAAACCACAATAGAGATATAGAATTTAATACAAATCGTACTTAAGGACGTAAAGTAGTATAAAAAAAGAAAAAAAGTTGATGCAAATCTAAACTTTCTTGTCTGATTATTAAATTTTCAGTCCCCTCTTAAGTTGGCTCCTATAAAAAAAATTTACCATTTCATAATTATATTTACCATTTTATTATTAAATTATAATTCTGTGTACAATTAAAGTTAATTTAGTTAACGGAAAAACAATCTATAAAAAACGATCAACATGCCTCAATGGATTTTCTAGCTGTTATTATAACATTTGTAAAACTTGGAAAAGATGACTTTTTGTCTACATGCCTACACGGAGAAGCCCAAAACACTAATGATGTGTTTCAATAACGCTGTTTGGTTCACATGTCCGAAAATTTTATTTGATTTGGGATATTTTAGAAATTAGTGTTAATTCTGCCATGCTGCGTTTTCAATGATGGGGGGACATAGCCCAAATAGTGTGCTAGGAGAACTTTAGTATAAGCTTTGGTTTATTTTCTGAGAAAGGGGACGAGTCTCTCAATGAGTCGAGTGTACGATGGTCGTTGAAAAAAACCAATTGTCAAACCAAAATAAGGTAAAAACAATTGCGTGCTCATAAAAAGAGTTTGACTGACGCAGAAAAGGACAAAGAAGTTGTCGAATCCTATGTTCCTGGTGGATATTAAGAGCTAGGAGTTGTTTTTAATAACATTTTATTCTCTTTGACATTAATTTCTAAGTTTTCTCAGTTTTACATTTTACGGATATTTTACGACTTCAAAACATCATTAAAAAAGATTTATAAAAGCATTTAAATTGAAATTTTTAGGGTTTGCTCCTTGGTTATAGTACTTTCGGCTTAACTAGAATTACACCTTAAAACTTTAATAAACTTGTTTAATTTAAATTTCAACAATATGCCAGGGGCTTATTTGTTTGGTTAAATCATTTTTTCCTACCATTTTGATATTTTTGGATTTTTTAAATAAAATTTAGTACATCCGAAAAACAACTTAGTTATAAAGCTAGTTATTTAAAATCAACATAGTTACTCCATTATTTAGTCAGACTTCATGTTATACATATTTGAAGAAAAATCGTGTGGTTGTATGTTTTTCTAATAATAACGTCTGAAAATAAAAACACATATATTGATTTTTGTTTTCATTGTGTGTTTTTTGATAACTCTAAAAACAACATTGAAAAAATATATTTTACTTTGCTTTTAAGAAGGTTTTTTTTTCTATGGGACATTAAGTTTTAATTATTTGTATTAAACAGCAATAAAATATCATCCGAAATTATTTTGAATGCAGATAACTTGATAAGTTGAGCTATAAATTTTATAAGCATTGGAATGTTGGCATCAAGAATTGAAAATACAATAAAAAATACCATATGTATTACAGCTTTGATTAATTTTAAACTGACTTCTACTTCTTATTTCAACTTTTCTTACAAAAAGCTGAAAGTAAACCAGATTCAAACGTATTAGCAAGCTTAATATTTTTCAATTTCAATTGTTTTATGATCGTCTAAACATCGCTTTCATTTTTTGTTATTTAGTTTCTTTTTCGCGATATTCTCTTTATGCTAGAAACTAAATCTCATAAACGCATGGTATGCACAGTCAGTTAAACTTAAATGAAGGAGGTTTTTATTTGCATGAGTTCTTTATAATTTCTGAAAGGGTATTGTGCGTAAAAACATTCCAGTTTAGCTCTGCCTTGTGTGGTTCAAACTATTACGCAAGCCTTTGAATTCCATTGCCTGAACAACTGTTGAACAGCTCCTACAAAATTACTTACGCATTTGATATATTTAGTAAAAAAATTGAGGATGACTTGCTAATGAAAATCTTCCATATTATTTTCTATCTACAAAACAGTCAAAGAGGGGTCAATCTCGAGGAAGAATCGAAGAAAAAACATCAGATGAAATATCGAATTATTCAATTTTTAAACACCATAAAATAGATGTTACTTTAGGAGAGGTCAAGTAGAACTCAAATTCATTTTCTTCGAAACTCCTTTCTAGAATTGCCTGATCTATAACCGAAAAAAGTTTTATTTATCACTACATTTTTTATATATTATGCAAAAATAAAACAATTAGGGAAAGGTTTGATCTTTATTAAAATTATCATTGTAATACGAGTTATGTTATACTGTAACTAATACCAGTTCAATGTGTTACACTATAACTAATAGATTTTTGAATGAAAATAAAAAATTTTGGGATGGAAAAATTTTTTTTATGAAAAGATATGTTATTTCAAAGGAAACTTTGTATGCTAAAAAAGAAGCAATTATTCGAGGTGACTATTAATCAGTTTGCAGCTGCGCTATTTCACGATGACTTTACAACTATATGCAACTCAATTCCTTCCAACAAAATAAATAGCAAAATTTCAACTTTACAAGATCGAAATTTTTGAGCGTTCAAAAATATGAACACTAAAAAAAATCTGCCTGTAAGAATACTTTCTTGTAGTAAAAATGAATTTTTTCAACGTTAAAATTCTGGAATTTAAATATTATTGCTTGTTCAAATTTTTCTAAAAGAAGGAATAGTTTAAGTGGAGCGTGCATAGCGGCGAGATAATTTTTTTATTTCTGCTTTATTGACCATATATCTTTAAAGTATAAAAGTTGTTATATGATATGATAAAATATTAACTTATGAATAAGCACGTATCAAATTCAAATAAGTAGTCTCTATAAGACAAACTATAATAACTGGTAAATTGGTTTTTACGGAAAGAATAGTGCTAGTCGTGAGATTAGATTGCTTATGTTATCATTTTAAGCAGCTTTTAATTGCTTTGCATACAAAAAGTTTTATCGAAGATAAATTAGTTTTGAAATTTTGATATATTTTTTTAAAGTTTCACTTTTGATTTTTTCAAAATTGATTTTTCATTTTTTGGTAGAACTATTTGATTTTATCCCAAATAAATTTAGTCATTGTTGTTTATAGTAGTGTCTGTGAAAATTCGGAGAAATCATTTGATTATCTATTGCTAAGAAGTATTTTGACTGAGATCATACAATTTTACATAATACTACAACATGCATATATATATATATATATATATATACA
>JAUZNK010088371.1:0-12672 GCA_035046665.1 Euphysa ruthae | reverse complement strand
TTGATTTCGAGCCTACGCTATTCCTATAAAAACCTTAAAATTTTTAATTGTAACTAGCCTGATGATATGAGCAGCATTACTCCTGAAACGTCGCTCAATAAAATTTTATAACTCATGACATGCGTTTTATCTCTTTAATTAATATCTACCATGTTGATATTTTTGAACAAGGCCAAGAAAAAAATGTTTCTCCAGTTTGCAATATACTGTACTGTTCTGAACCAAAGCCTAAAATTAATATTTATGCCTGCTTTGATAATGTAAAGTCTGTCAACAAACTAGATATATATAATGAATGGGTTTTAGCCTGGGAATTCGCAATAAAGTTTTGTAAAAAATTTAGGGTTCCTACCTGGTCTGCTCACATCTAATTGCACACAAAGGCAATTCAATTGTGCAATTACAGCACAACTCCAGTATTACATGACAGTCCAACCGATTGGTCAAATCTATATACTGCTTGTATTAACACCTCGACCACAGACGATCACAAAACCATAGTTTCCTTAGATCTGCAGCTCTATTCCAAATTTATTAACTTCCAAGCTAAGGAAGAAATTAGTGAACAATTCCTGTTTAGATTGGGAAAGTTGCATATACTATTTGCAATATTAAAAGTGATCAGAAAGAATATTAACTTATTAACTTTAGTGGTTTGGACGAAGCAACGACTGAAGCTGAAATATATGGACCAACAGATTAAAGGGGGTAAGCATTACAAACAAAGTTTCGAGGCGTTCAGTACACAGTACCTCTCTTTATTTCACTTTTTGATGATAAAGTTATTTTAAAAATTGCAATTTTGATTTATTTGATTTATTTTGATTTATTTGATTAAATTTTAAATTTTACAGAAATCTTATGGATTTATTAGAGATTATGCTTCTGTTTGTAAGGGCTTCTTGCCAAGGAGTGTGGGAAATTCATTTATCATCACTAGAAAAGTTTATAAAGTTTTCTCTTTCTTACGACCAGATCAACTAGTAAAACGAAAACTTCCTACATTATTGAAACATCAAAATAAGTTACTTTAAAACTCAATAACAAAGTTGTTCAATTAAAAGAAAACGAGCTAATGAAAAAGTTTATAGTTATGCCAAAAACAAGGGATGGTATCGATTTACCTTATTACTTTAATAGGTACAAATTTAGTGTTGTTCCGTGACCTTTGTTTCACCAAGATGGATCTATTATACTTGGTATTGACAAAGCAGCTGTGATGCATGGAATTGAAGAATTAACAGTCACATAAATAGAAACATCAGTCTGATATTAATGTATTAAATGAGAATCCAGATCAAAAGGTTATAATACTTGATGGAATGGCTGTTGTAAATCGAATAAAAAAGACAGTTGACAAAAAAACGTGAAAGGATTTAGCAATGTTGTTTATTCGAATTGCTATGAGTAAATCAAGAGGTTATGGTGAAATATGGATGATTTTCAATAGATACCAAGACAAATCAGTGAAATATTTGACAAGAAGTAAACAAAGGCAAGGAGAACAGATCCGATACAAGACACTAACTCAGATAAAGTAAGTTAATATATATTTCATTTTTGAAAACTATTCAAACAACTTCTACCATTTTATCAACAGTTCCTTGGCCTGTTTATTTTAACTTGAATTAAATACAAATAGAAATCAAAATTTTCAATTTTTAAAACAAATGGTTTCAGACACTTCCATGTATGTAAAGACAATGGTAAGTTTTTTTTTTTACAATACTTTCCCCCTTTAAAAAACCCCAAAACCAGGAAAAAATTCTCATAAAAACATTTGAAATCTTGCCCTGTGTATCTTTGGCAATAGTACTCACGAAGCAGGGGTTTAGAGCAAAAGCTAAAAGCAGATGTATCAATTGAAAGATTAAATCTTTTTATGGAGGCGCTTTGTAAATTTAGGTTGCCCTGCCCAAAAAATAATTCTTATTATTTTTTTTTTTTTCATTACTATTTATAAAGCTCTTTCATGAAAATATAAAGAAAAGAACCAATAATAAAGATTTTAGGATATTTACTTAGGACTACCTAAAGTAAATAATCAGACTTGATTAATATATAATGCTTTTGTTTTTTAACATTAGATATGCGATTGTTTATCACAACCATTGTTTTACTAATATTCTGAGCATGTCACCAGATACAGCACAACCATGAAGAAGTTGACACTCCGTTAGTACTACATGCCATCAATATTCCAACAAGAGATCTGTTTAAAGAGGTGAGTGTATGCTCATCTATATGCTGATAATGATGTCTTTCTGTTAATGATCTACTACCAACTAAGTTTGTGTAGTCAAACGGTGTTAAGAACAGGACATGGAAATAATGGACGTGGCATCGAAATAAAATGCATATGAAAACCTTGGGTGTGAACAAGCTTTTGCACTACTCGGTTTTCACTCAATCACTGGGTGCGATTTCACTAAAAAATTCAAGGGAATGTCAAAATTGTCTACTTGAAAACGATTTTTGAGCTGATTGAGATGAATATTTGTAAATGCAAGACACTGTGTAATACCCTGAGGTATAAATATAAATAAATCTGATTTCTTTTTGACAGAAATGGGCTTTTGTGATAGTTGTGAAAATGACAACTCGACAAGTCTAGATTTTTAAACATTGCATCTCAAACTAATTGTTAAAGAATAATACCGTTTTTAATGTTGGTCAAGCAAATAAAGTTATTTTATAGACTAAAATCTAAAAACAGGTGAACAAAATGAACAAAGAACAAAATCTAAAAACACATTTGTCATAAAATATTAAAGAATATTGCTATTTTATAATCTATGATGTAATACCTTATCAATGTGAAAATTTTATCATTTGAATATAGAACTTGCTTTATCATGCTTTTCTTAATTTATTTTGTCATAATATTCTGATCTGTAAAATGTACAATTTTCAAAAAAAAATTGCAACACTAATTTTTACATTTCTATGTAGTATGAAGTTTCAAAAAAAATAAAAGTTTGCTTCTAACAAAAAAAAATACAGAATTGCAGACTATACAGAATTACCCACAGGCTATTTATATTTATGTTTCATCAGAACCTGCTTTTCTCTCTTGAATTGTTGCTGGCTTTCCTTTGATTTTTTTTCTCGCAAGTATTAGGTTTTGTCATAGTTGTTTTTTTGACCATCCTCTTTGGTTGAGTTAATATAAGTAAAAGTAAAGTTTGTGGAGAGGCCTGAAGTTGGTAACGGCCGAACAACGAGGGAGTCTATTCCCTTTTCAATTAGCGCTAGACAAGGGAGATCTATTGCTGAGGTGGAGCGCCACAACTACTCTCAGCTCCCTGTTACTTTACCGCGTATATCAGATTACCTGATATTATGCTACTCATACGCTGAGTTGATGAGGGTGGGTATCGAACCTGGCGGGACCTTGCGATCACCAGACGAGCGCTCTACCAACTGAGCTATCCCAACCTTTAAAGCTAATATACTCTTGGTGTTTTAATTGACCTCTCAACAGAATTTGACACAGTGTATCATAAAATTTCAATAGAAAAGCTGAAGCTTTCTGGAATACATGATACTTGCTATAATTCGTTTGAATATGTATCATGGGATGATGGAATCCTTACAAGTTTTTTTTTTGAAATTATCTGTGGTGTACCCAAGGATTAATTTTAGGACCATTGTTATTTTTGATATACGTCAATGATTTTTATAAATTATTGAATTTTAGATTTTATTATGTTTGACGATGATACAAACCTTTTTTATATTCATAAAAACCGGCAAAATTATTTTGATGTCATGAATTTTGAAATAAGAAATGCTGTAACATGGTTAAAAGAAACAAGTTTTCCTTAAACATATCAAAAAAAAAAACACCCAGTTTTCCACTCAAAGAGAAAAAAAAAACTATCAAACCCCTCACCTTCTTTAAAGACTGACAATAAGATAAAAAGAGAAAAGGTTGTGAAGTTTTTAGGATTATGCATCAACGAGAATCTTTCTTGGCATGATCAAATTGAAACGATCTGCATGTCCAAAAGCATTGAAATATTACATAAAGAGACCCAATCACTTACCCCAAATTTATTAAAGCTGTTTTATTTTTTCTTTGGAAATTGTTATATATCTATTTTTATCAAAAACATGCCGAAGAGTATAAATTTTTGAGCTACTCGCCTTTGAATAAGAAAAAGTGCTCAAATTTTGACTCCAATATATAAACCAACGTATGTAAGTTACTGAAACTCCTTTCTTTGTTTTCATAGTAAAGCACTTCTTATTTCCACCGATGAAGTTAGTTAAAACCAGGCTACTTCGCCAGATGGAGTGCAGTTGTTCATTGGTATAAAATCGTTAAAAGAAGTTCTGTGATGGAATATTCAACCTACTACTAGAATTTCTTAAGATGGAAAACTCCAAAATATAGTTTGATGTTTGAACAATAAATCAAAACAAAAGATATAATTTCATAAAGATCAAATGCAAATGTAAATTTCAAATAAAACATAAAAATTCATACTGTATTAAAAATAGCTGTAGGATATTGTAAATAACATGTTTTACATGCTTTTTTCCTGAAATAATTTTCAAAATTTCAAAATTTTATATCTTAAGGAAATTGAGAATTGGGAGATCAGTTCTATCACTACCTCAAAAACCCTGGATAATATTTTCTGGAACAGACGCATTGACAAAATTAATGATAATTGAAAATAACTTACATCTCAAAATAAGAGTCAACGAGGCGAATATTTGATTTCTTAATATGAACTGCAATGGAACTTTTCATTTCACTCTGGGTTAAAACTAAATAAAATGTAAGAATAAATTAATTAACAGAATTTTATTTGGAGGGAAAAGCAAAACAAAAATATTAAAAAAATTAAATTTTAATTCGTAAACCATGCACACAACCAAAATTTTGAAGCTGAAATGCATTTTTTGTGTTGAAAAAATATATTACCTTTTTGTGTTTGCTGTCCAGAATTTAACAGTGTTGAACGATAAAAGGAAACAGTCAGCTGGCGCGTATTATACATTAACTCTAGTCCGCTAATTTTTGCTGTCAAAACAGCCCTTTTTAATGAAAAACTACCAGTTATAACTAACTTGTGTTTATTGACTTTATGCACATTAATAACTGCCATATTTTGGTCGCGTGACTCACTTTTGGAAAAAATAGGTCCTTCTTCACGAACTGTAAATAGAACGTTATCAGCTTGAACAATATCTAACTTGACTCTTGGAGAAGATACTAAAGAAGAAACATTAAAACCATTAAAAGTAAAACAAAACCTATTATTTATTTTATTCACTTTTATTTACTTTATATTTTCTTCACTTTGGATGGTGACTCACATTCAGATTACCTAAGAAAAACAGCATAAATTATACCTCAGACTGAGTTTCATACAATAAAACAGCATAAATTATACCTCAGACTGAGTTACATACAATAAAACAGCATAAATTATACCTCAGACTGAGTTACATACAATAAAACAGCATAAATTATACCTCAGACTGAGTTACATACAATAAAACAGCATAAATTATCCCTCAGACTGAGTTACATACAATAAAACAGCATAAATTATACCTCAGACTGAGTTTCATACAATAAAATAGCAATGTGACAGAAAGATTCTAACTATAGAATTTCTGTTTTTCAAATTCTATTGAAGATTTAATGATTTAGCTGTTTTAATTTCGTATTTCAAGTTCAAAATTTCCAAATAATTCACACAATTAACAAATTTTATCAAAAATATCACAACAATTTTTAGGCAATGGCATAAGGAAGCTAAAAAATTTTTTGATACAGAATTAGCACCTCACCTTCCCCTTCCATTCTCCCTCCACACCCCTGACTAATTAGGGTTAGTAAGCTTTAAAAAAATTATCCTAATTTTTTTATGACAAATCTAAAATTTTCACTCTCTACCAGACAAATTTTAACCCATATTCTTTCACTCTAACATGTTTATGTAGATAAAGAAAATATATAAAAAAACAAAAAACATACAACCACTGTGATCAAGTTTGTCTTTAGGAATATAAAGGTTCATCACATTGTACATATTACGCCAACTCTTTGCAAGTCTCATTTGTTGCGTGGGAGTACTAGACAGGATTTTGAAATGTGATTTATCACTACCAGGTGACAACAATTTCTCAGCAAACTTTTTCTGTTCTAACACAACATTAAACATCTCACTTATTTGCAAAAACAACCGTACAAGTGGAAAGTTTACGTGTTGCTTTAGCGTGCTCACATCAATCGCAAAAAATATTTCTTGGAAACTAGAATCTCCATGATTGTCATTTAAAATGATAATACCATTGAAATCATCTAACACAAAATTCAATGAAGCATCCTCTTCATCATTCAACGAAGTATCCTCCTCATCATTTGCACATTTTTCTTCTGATTTCGTCAAATTAATTGAAAATTTATCAATAGCAAAGTTGCATTTAACTTCTTTCATAGTGTGAAGTGGCTGCTTCTTTTTAGTTAGTCTTATGACCCCTAGTATTGTTGAGAAAACTTCAGTGGCATCTGCTAACTGCATCCCACTAGTAGGAACACTAACCATAGGTGAGGTTGACTCAAATATTTGCAAATCAATTGATTTTCTAGATTGGCCTAGAATGAAATTTTTACCATTTAAAGTGATTTAGTGAAGTCTCACCATTTAAAATCCTTTGGAAAAGTAATAGTGCCACCTTTTTAGATTCTTTAGATCAAACACCCAATAAATAATAATAAAATAATAATAATAATAATAAATAATATTCACAAGTAAATTTATAACATAAACTTGAAAAATTTTAATAGTAAGTTTATAACCAGAGATAGTATATAAAACTTATCAAACAGATAACAGGGTAATCAGCCTTCTTAATTCTACCAAGTTAACTGAAGCTAAAAATTGTAATAGAATTTTAATAGAAAAATATTTTAATCCAGAATGATTTTAATAGAGCTGACACATAATAGGAACCTAAAAAAATGTTTTGTCCTGGCTATACCTGTACACAATAATTACATAAACCAGGGCCAACTTTATCTGTAAACAAAACCTACAACCACATTACCAATAGGAAAAAAAACCATTTTAGTATTTCATCAGAAAAACGTGGGAAATATTTTGTCTTGTTCTGCATTAAAATTTTTACAACATTTTTCTTAAAGTTTTTATTTTTATGTGGGAGAAAGATCATTTAATTAAAATTTTTTAAATTTAAAACTCAAAAATTCTCACAATCATCTAGTTGATATTGCTTAGCTCTGAAAGTCACTACAAAACTTCCCAAGATACCATGAATGCTTTTGAACAAGAAACTACAAGGTATTTATCAAGATAACCAAACCAAAATAGATTTCAATTCTAGTTTAACTGATAGCATTAAAATGGCCATATCCAGGTAATGGATTCTGAAAAGTATATGAACCAAGTTCTTGCTTTGCTGGAGCTGCTTAAAAGGATTTATCCAAAAGAAATTGTTGTTAGGCCTCTGAAGAGATAATTTTTTGTAAAACATTAAAATATTATTAAAAATCTGAGTCTCAATCAGGCCGAAAACATTGAAGCATGTAATTGCTGTTTGCTGTTGTAATTCCAAAACCATTTTTTTTTTACAAAAAAGGTACCTACTCAGCCTTAAAAATGCTCCAAGCCCATGTCCAATGATATAAACCTATATTCCATTTTCAAACAGGCATTCAATTCTTCAAAATGGTATTCAATTCTTCAAAATGGTATTCAATTCTTTAAAATGGCATTCAATGTTGAAAACAGTACCAAATACTTTAACCATGAATTAAATTTTTATGCTAAACTTATAAAATAACTACATTGTTTATTACTATTTATTTATTTGCAGCTTTGTTTCCTGTTAAGTGAACATAAAAATTCTTCTTTTTGTATACTGGCTAATCAAAGTATTTATTTATATTATTTATTATTCCAATCAAAATGGCTATATTAATTTTAACTATTCATTAAAAAGAAACGTATTTTCTTATAGTTTCTCCAAAAAATTATTTAAATTGTCAAGCGAAAGATTCTGATTTTTAAAGCCGTAAAGCAATTTTGCAAATAATGCATATCACATTTCTCTGGTTGGTTTTTCATTGCTCTAAAAAATAATCCTTAAATTTTATCTATTTATATTAATTTATATTTATATTATAAATAACCCATTTATAAATATCTGATATTGATTCAAATCACATATTCATGTTTTAAAGTTTCACAAAAGTTTTCTTCTGAAAAATTATCAAATTTTCTTTTTTTTTAGTTTTTGTTTTTGAGAATTTCCTAGTATGTCACTTAGAAAAAGAAAATTTTGCAAATGATCTGAAATTTTCTCTATTAGATTCCCACTTATTGTTTTTTTATCAAGGCAATTGATAAAAATAATATCAATTAGTGTTGGTCTACTTCTATTATTGATTCTGGTTGGCTGTAAAATACAAAGCTGAAAGGAGTTTTCAAACATAAGTCTTATAAATTTATTAACAGTTTGATTCATATCATAACATGAAAGATTCACAAATAATAATATTATTATATTAAATACCAACCTGATGTTACACTTGAAGGAGCATTGCCTTTAAGTGCTTCCTCAACACAGGAGTGTTCTTTTGCAGTTGAGATGGGAGATTTTGACATCCAATCATATAATGTTTGATCTTGGTGAACTTTTTGCTGATATTCAGCATCAGAATCATCACTCTCTAATAGTGGCTCACCCTCAACACGAGGACTTCCACTGTCATAGTTGTCTGACAAAGGCACTAAAAGCATATCAGTTTATCATTGAAAAAGTTGAAAATCCAAATTTCAATTGCTTGTAAGAGTAAAAAATTTAGTACGAAGGAAAATCACTCAATTTCTGAAAAAGGGTAATTAAGCATTGAATTGGATTCTTGATTAGACAAAATTACAAAAAAAAAAACCAGAAATATAATTTATAACCAAAGAAACGTTTATTTCAAAATTTAAATTTATTGAAATTTAACTTGAATTTAAAAATTTAAATGGTATGTATTAAATCATTCTTTATCACTCTGAGATAAAAATTTTTATAAACAAGGGTAAGGAAACTATATAGTTTTTGAAATTTACTTTTCATGCAGGAGCTTGGCAAGAAACAATAAATTCTTTCAAGGATTCCATAACAAAACAATAGAATAAACTTCTGTGTTTATTTGCAAATATGCACACATGTGACGAAAAAAAGACTTAATCAATAAAGAGGACATTCTTAGCTCTTTTGAAAAATTGCCGCGACATGATTTAAATAAAATGACATAATTTTTGTTAAAACTCTTGTTATCTCGAAAGAGTTACACAAAGTTACCATGTCGCCGCTTCTGGGAACTGTTAAGAGTTGATGGATTGCTTGTTTTTCTATCTTTCAAAATCTTTTTTATGTCTTTTTGTGTAAGAACCCCTCTTCCAACGACATGCCTTTTAGCAGAGCTGTTGTTTGCAGCAAAAATATTCTCGACTCCCTCAGCACCAATAATAACGCATTTCCATTGTCTAGCAAGTCCCTCAAGACCTGAAAAAATATTTCAAATAAGAAATTGTTCAAAAAAATACATAAAATAATGGCCAAATATAAAAAAAGTGCAAACATCATCATTATTATAGCAGACACTTCAATGAAAATCACTGGTTACTACACTGGTAAGAATACTGTTACTAACATCTGTTACTTGTTACTGTAAGAATTGAGTCTTAAAATGTAGCAAGCGGATCTGAGCATTTCATCAATTTTTGGAGCAAAGTTTTAATGCTGGATGCCCTTCCTAGCAACAACCTACTTATGATATTGTAGGAATCAAGTCCTTTTATTGAGGCACCTAGAAGTCTTGCCACCCAAGACTAAAAGCTTGATAGATACCGAACTAGTATTGTAATGTTTTGTGGTTAAATACAAGTTGTAAAAACGGGAATGCTTTCTACATCTAAAACCATCACTGAAAATATAGGATTTTGCTGGCACGTAAGAAAAGAAAATAAAAACCTTTTTCAAGATCCTCTAAGCTGGGACAAAGATCTGGGTCTTTAAGAGCTTTTTTAAGGCTAATCAATCGACGACCAATTGTTTGTCGACGTAGGACACAGATCAATTGACTAGAGTATTCTTCTTGAAAAAATCGTGATTTTTCATTGGTTACTGATACTGTGTGATGCTAGAAAAATAAATTATATTTATTAAATTACATAGATGGCAGCAATATTTTATTATTGAATAAATACATGGAGATGTTTTTTAAATAAACAATAGACTGTTGTATTTTTATAATTTACCTCATTTGTTTTTGTTCGCTTAAAAACTTTAAATTTTAGCAGGTAGAAAATTTCACTCTTTTGCCTGACTATCCTAGACAATACCAAACATTTCCCTTTGGAAAAAATTTAAATTAAAGTAAATTCCAGGCCCAAACCTCCTAATAAGAATTTTCAGCTAGTATTTTTCATCCTCAATTGCTTTCAAGTTTAAAATAAAAAAAAAACTTTGGAAAACGTTTGCCAACAAGAATTTTACGCAGGTGAAATATGTAGTCCTTTAATCTAAAAATGCCCATAATTAGTCAAAATTCTTTATTCAAAAATTTTAAAATGTTAGAAAAACATTTGAGAGAAGTGATGTTTTTGGCTTTGTCGGAAGTTTGATAAACAAAAATTTAAGTCAGAATATATAATGTGTAGCTTGATTTTTTATCATAATGGAAATATGCGAAAACTATCTATAATTATGCAAGAACCATCTATAATTATGCAAGAACCATCTATAATTATGCAAGAACCATCTATAATTATGCAAGATCCATCTATATTAGATATGAAATTGTTTGAAAATTTAAATATAATGGTTTAAGTAATAAAATCAACGAACTGATAGCATTCACATTCTTAACTAGCCTTAGACCCTTAATAAAATCAAAGAAATGATAGCATTCACATTCTTAACTAGCCTTGGACCCTTAATAAAATCAAAGAAATGATAGCATTCACATTCTTAACTAGCCTTGGACCCTTAATAAAATCAAAGAAATGATAGCATTCACATTCTTAACTAGCCTTGGACCCTTAATAAAATCAACGAAATGATAGCATTCACATTCTTAACTAGCCTTGGACCCTTAATAAAATCAAAGAAATGATAGCATTCATATTCTTAACTAGCCTTGGACCCTTAATAAAATCAAAGAAATGACAGCATTCACATTCTTAACTAGCCTTGGACCCTTAATAAAATCAACGAAATGATAGCACTCTTAACTAGCCTTGGACCCTTAATAGTATTCCCTCAGCAAGATGTAAAGAATATTTTCTAACAAAAATTTTTCAACAAAATTAAATAATTTTCTCAAATAAAAAATCATGTTTGGTCTGTAAATTGAACCATATTCCAAGGCCTGGGAAAGGTGCCAAATAACATTTTCAAAATAGCTAATTTGGCAAAATTGGCTATTTTGATAAGTTTGATTTGGTCCTCTAACTTAACAACAATAATAAACAATAATAAACAACAAAAATGCTTTTAAAGAAAATTTCATTCAAATCTATTTTGGTCCACAAAATAAAAAAAAATATTTACACAATGAGTTACCAATTGAAATTAGATGAGAAAATGTTTCTGGTTGCTGTAACAATAAGTTAAAGTCACATCTTTCATAAATCATTTTTATTGCTTACCAGTTTTTACCATATTGGTACTTTTATAACTATTTTGATTTATAATTTTAAAAATATTTGTGTTTGTCAACTCAGGCATAAATAATTAAGAGATAAAACGCATCTCATGAATTATAAAATTTATTGAGCGATGTTTCAGGAGTCATGCCGCTCCTATCATCAGGCTAGTTACAATTAAAAATTTTAAGGTTTATATATGCATAGAGTAAGCTCGAAATCAAGTGTTTTTTTAGGTTTGATTTCTTTCTCAGACCGATGACGTTGCAATGGGTGGTCCTACACCTTCCGTCGTAGACGAAATTTATATGCAATCTCACGAATCGCTCGCACTTATTACAACAACACACCAGCCAAAAATATGGAAACACTTTGTAGATGACGTATTCGTTATTATCAAACGCATTTTTCTTCAAGATTTCTTCCAGATACTAAACAACATGCATCAACAGATCAAATTCGCTATCGAACACAAAAATAATAACACTCTTGCCTTCCTAGATACAACTATTACGCGCCATCCCGACAAATGATTATCTGTTAACGTTTACCGCAAACCTACACATACTGATTAATATCTAAACTTCGATTCATGTCACTCTAATTCCGTTGAAGAAAGCGTCATCGATTTATTGTTTGTTCGTGCTAAAGAAATCATCTCGTCTCCGACCGAACTTACCAACGAACATCAACATATCGAAACCGTTCTTATCGCAAACAACTATCCAAAAGAATTCATCAACCAAAAACGTAAAAAACACAATGCTTCTAAACCAGCCGTTCACGCAACAAAAGAAGATCCGATAAGCTCCGTTAACCTTCCATATGTCCCTCGCCTAAGTGAATCCTTACAACGTATTTTAACACAGCATAATATTCGAACAACTTTCTACTCGCAGCAGACTTTACGCAATTTACTTTCGCATCCAAAAGACCCTCTCGAAATCGATCAAAAGAGCAACATCATCTACCGTATTCCATG
>JAUZNK010088360.1:283-12672 GCA_035046665.1 Euphysa ruthae | reverse complement strand
TCTTTGAACGATTTGTTGAGGCCTAAAAACCAGGCAGAACAGGCAAAATCAAAATGAGGTTGAATCAGTGCATTGCAAAGAGAATGCTTTAATGCAGATGTCAAAAAGGATTGTTTTCGATATAGAAATTTGAGCTTAGAATTAATTTTATTCAACACATATTGAACCATACTTTCTCCACTTAAGGTTTGGTCTAAAATACAACACATGTTTAATACAACAAATACGAGACATGTTTCCGACTTTTATGGGAAGTATTTTTCCATTAAATTAAAGATTCAAATAACAGTGACAAGAATATTACAAGAATATTTTACAAATCTAACTTCAAATGGAACTCTTGCGCAGTTCTGGTTAAGTTACATGGACCTTGTGACACTTTTGTTGAATTTTATCCGGGTTTCGAGACTGGTCACTTCACCTGTCCTCAATTAAGGAGCTGTTACTTTAGTGTTTTGCTTATAACCGCACAAACTATTCTCGTTACTTACAGTAGTACTATCAAAAAATGAAGGCTCTTCCTCGCACTCATCCTGACATTGATTCTTATCTAGAAGATGGATGATTTTCTTATTTAAATTGGCGCATCTTACATATTCAGCAAGATACCAATGGATCAAACGACTGAAGAGACCGTCAAAAAAAAAAGATGTACAAACAGCCGACGGAACAAAGGTATTCAGCACAAATAATGTTTCCAAGTATTATATCACATCAGATGAGAGAGCCAATTTTATTAGACAACTCCGGTCAATGGTTGATTTAAAGAGCCGAGGATTCTGGCATCATGACTTGACAAAGCCAAGAATTAGGAGAGATGAAGATGATGTACAAACATGCTTACAATGATAAAAAAAGGCTTGGAGAAACACATTTGAGAAGTCTGGAGATGAGCTGTGTTGTTCCATCTGCGAAAGCAATCGTGGATATGTGCAACTCAAAAGAAAAAGGATAATCAGCCTACAAAGAGTTTGAGAACCATCTAAAAACTTTTTTAAAACCATTCCGAAGATGAAATTTAAATCATTTCCAAACACAGCTGTCAAGTCCAAAATATCATCTCAGAAAAGCATAGAGATGAAAGCGGACAAAAATCTTGATATGAAACAAGTTTTCAGCCATCCTTTAGGACCGATTCGTTGGGCATTAATAACAAGCAACGTGTCTATGAGGAAAACGAGCAAAGTAACATTATCACAATCACTTGGGAAGCTTGTTACTCCTGCCGAAAACTTGACAACATGTTCAGTTACTATCATCGGCATAAGTTGAAAGGAAATAGGATAGTTAAAAGGGATTAAGAGACTTTTGGAGATATGGCAAAATCAATGTTCAACAAAGTGTTGGCAGAATCACATTAACGTAGTCTTCGATTTTTACCGCGCTATTTCGATAAAGATCATCGAGAGGTTGGTGAATCGGCAATCATCCTCTTGACTAGTGAACATTCTTCCCAAACATAGAGTCCAACAATGAGAATTTGTTAGGTAAAGAGATGTTTATCGATTTCGATAAGATGGTTTAGTACTAAATGAGAACGGGTCAAGAAAAAAAAACCTCCCTCTTCACCAACCAAGAGGAAACTCGAATGTCTCTGATTTTGGTCCCTACAGCACTGTTTGCCTGCTATCTGAACCCGCTATCTCGAAAGGATACTTATAGGACCTAATCATTACTGCACTTTTAATTAGTTTCAATTCTATCATTTACCATAATGCCGGGAGATCATCGAAATTAATAAAAGATGACCACCCACCGCAGGGTTCGAACCAGAGGTTGAAAACCATTTAATTAAAAAATGTGTCGATCAAACGATACATTAGATTTTGTGAGGGCTTGACAATAAAAAATTTAGAGGAAAAAAGATACATGAAAACCCCATTCAAATACCTCAGTTTTTTTCTTGAAAATATATTTCCAGTTTTACGCAGTGGTCAGGAAAATGAAATTTTTACATTTCTAAGCTCTCTTTAACCCTCGCTAGTGGTTGAATGACTGTCATGAGTAAAATTAATAGCTTTCAATTCAACGACAAAAAAAAAGTTGGGCTTGCCGAATTATATTGTCCTGTCTTGCTCAGACTTCACATGTACTTACATTAGTTGAAGCTGTTGATAGGTCTAGTAAATTACGTGGTATTAAATCAATTGTCGTTAATATCAGGATGACAATAACGTTTCGTCAAACTGGAAGTTTAACTGCAATTGTTTGTTGGATAAATGAACACACGGTTTCACATATGAACAGTAATGCTTTCTGCAAAACTCAACTGTTAGATGTAGCTTAAAGCTGCGTGCGAATTGTCAGAAACCGATGTTGCTGTTTCAGGTGATGGCGTGAGGCAAAAGCACGGATTTTCTTTGTTAAATGGATTTGTGTCGGTTGTATCTGGGAAATGTCTTGGCTTGCGAGTTAAATCAAAGCGTTGTACAGGTTGTTCGCACTGGGTCCCATTTGAACCTTTTTGTCCAAAACGGGACCAAAAAATAATTTATTTATTGGTGCACGTTGAACTAAAACACTGGTGCGTGTTTAACTAAAACACTGGTACATGCTGCCTGTTGATATGAGGGTTAATCAGGGTGTTGATGCACATGCCATTAAATTATGCAACCTAAATTACATGCCTGAAAATAGAAGAATTCCTCTACGCAACAACCATCTAAGGCTAGATATACCCTTGAGAAGATCTACCATGGGAAAAATTGTTTGTCATCAAAAGATCCTTTTATATGGAACAGGCTTTCTAATGAAATAAAATCAATCACAAACTATACCGTTTATAAACGTAAGATCATAAGATCATTTTTGTGTGTGACTTATAACGACCACAATGGAAATATTGTTATGACAGACAATTTTTTTGCCAATCCTTGCCACCATTTGTTTTTTATTTTAATGTTTATTGTTGTTGTTATTTATTTATGTTTTCTCTTGTATTGTAATTTTCATTGCTTATGTATATTTGTTTGTGGCATAATAAATACTTACTTACTTACTTTGGTATATAAACACGGTATTTACTAAATCCTGTTGAAACAATTCCAGTTTGTTTGAGAGAATACTCCCTATTTGAACATTTTAAGTCAATACACGTCCCAGTTTTAGACTTTTACCAAATTTTAAGGATAATATTGTCGAGAATATGTCTTAAGAATTTTTCAAAAATTTTTAAGAAAAATACTTCTTTTCGTTTTATAAAGAATAGAAAAAAAGGTTTTTATTTTGCGATATGTATTTTCGTAACTTAAGGTCGAAATCACAAAAATAAATACCAAAAATAGCTATGAATCAAAATACGGTGATAAAATAGTAAATCAAAATGTGAATGCTTCACAGATTATGATACTTTCCCTTGAGTTTTGTAAATTTTCACATTAAAGGTATTGAATACATAAGTGCATATCGTGGAATTGTCAAGTTATCCAACGGTTTGAGCTTTCGGGAAAAAGTTTCATACATTGTTTCTTTAATTTTGATTTTAGGATTAATATTGAAAATGCGTGCAAAATCGATTCATGTAAACCAGTCTCCATGTGAATTGATATACACAATAAAAGATATTTTTAAGGTAAATGTTTTTTTAAAGGACTTGTTATGATTTTCCACATACGAATATAAACCAGAAATTAAAATGTGATGATGAAGTACGTCTTTAAAATCTCGCTAGTATGCCCACCTCTCGCTGCTTTATAGACATTGCCTAAAGGTAAGTATAACTCAATGAATAAAGCGATTTTTATGAGGAAAAACACTTAAAATTTAAAAAGCTAATAAGCAAACTGACACCGGAAATTGCTGCAGTTTTGAAAAAACCAACCCTGGGTCAAACTGCCGAGTGAAACCTTTTAACCTTGACGAGTGGATGTAGATTTATATTTATATTATATTATTTAAATTATTTTATGGTATTTTGAGAATGGCAAGTATTTCTCCTTTTATTCGGGTAGAAATTATTTGGGACCTCCCCCCAAAACAATTTAAAGAACAAATCTTGAGATAAAGAATGTGATTATTTGCACGCTCTTTTTGTATCAAAAATAAATCAATATTTTCCACTCAATCGCAGCATCATATTGTAGAGGCAAAGAGCAGTTTTCAACGATTTAGTTCTCTTTCTTTTTCTTACTTATGCAAACTAGTGAAAAATTTAGGAAATTCGTGAACATAAAGTAGCAGTGGTAGACGTGTTAGCAGTAGCAGAAAACCTTAGAAGCAGAAGTAGCAGTAGTAAAAATAGCAGCATCAGCATAATTAGCTGTAAAATTAGCTCTAACAGTATTAGTAGCTATAAAAGAAGTAGTAAAATTAGAAGAAGACTGTAAGTCTTTGAGGCGCGGAGCTTCATAGCATTCAAACATATAAACTGAGTATTTTCTTATCGATTTCAGAGATTTTACTGATACATCCAGCCCAGATGTTGTTGGGTGTATCTTGTTGGGGAAATATATCATGCTTACATACAGGGTTAAGTGGATCAAATGACTTAAAGAAGTCAATCATTAAGATTACAAAGTTTATGGTACTGAGGAATGCGATCCTGTAAAGGTCAAAGTTTTTCCTAACCTCCCCTAGGTTTCCTGATTTAACATAATTGAACTTTAGTCGGCTAATTTGCACACGATGTTATTAACAACATGTAAATAAAGTTTAAGATGACCATAAAGTGTTGAACTATGTATTTTAACTATATTCGAATTTTAGACAGATTAACCATCTAATAACATTTATGTAACTGATTTACTCCTGCCGCCAATGGTCATGAAATTGAAAATACCAAAAATAGAAATATAATTTTCGTCATAAATTGATTTTTTATAGACTACTACGTCACCATTTAACGCAAAAAACCGCCTCTATCGTTATGCAAATAAAATTTGGCTACAAGAAATTTAGATGAAACAAATGAGAAGGGACGGTTAATAGATAACTCCTTGAGAATGAATTACCGAGTGAAAAAAAAATACAGTAGGATTAGACATAACCGCCTATCTATTTTTCGTGATTATACAAGTATTAATAAATACAAAGACAAAATAAAAAGATTCGAGTTCAATTTTGTTTTACGCAAAGTTATCACATAGCCCTGGCGTCTTAAAATTTCTATTGATTGTTTTTTTAAATTAATTAAAGAATCGCGGGAGGTAACCTTTATTGTGAAAAGATAAACTCAAAATTATTACATAAATCAAAAGGAAAAGTAGTAAAGATGTCATTTATCAACAAAAAATTTGCCATTCAATAAAGTAGGAACATCTAACAAGGTTACGATATGAATTAAAAGACGGGTTTTTTTCCTTATATTTAAACATAACCTGGATGCCTCTGAAATTATCAAATACACTAAATATTTTATCAGTGAGTGTAGCTTAGTGGTTAGTGCACTGGTTCTCAAATCAGAGAGGTCGGGGGTTCGATTCCTTCTTTGAGAGAATCGAATTGATTTGTATTTATTTGATAAATAGAGATAAGATAATTGTAATACCTACCCATAAGTATTTCTCTTGCATTGTTTACAATTTTTTAAACAGCTTTTACTTGAAATTTGTGTACCAGTACATGCAAGGCTGGAGTCCTTGCGGGGAGTCAAAACGTTAGATTTCACTGTTTATATATATATATATATTTATATGCCGAAATAATTGATGTGTGTATTTTTATCAGTAAATACACTGTAAAAAATTTATCAGACTTAAGTATTGCTTTACCAAACCGAAGTTAAATGGGGCATAAAATAACATCTGCAGATACCCTTTATGCAGTTCAATAGCTTGAACATTTATCCTTCATTTTCTTTAATATATTTATAAATTACTTATTGTTGCTAATCCTAGTTTGTGAAATCTGTTATTTTACCGATGTTAGCACCCGATATAAGCGTGTCATAAAAACATGGGCAACGCCCTTAACCGGCTTAACAAAGAACTTAATATCCATGCCATCTGCTTCAACTGATAATTCATGGCGCAAAGTTCCAAGTTATTTTTCTTGGTTCAAACAACGTTGAGTCAGATCTTAATGTTGAAGAAAATTTTTGAAAAAGAGTTGCTGCTATAATTTCTTTTCTACCCTTAAGTTTCTTAAAAAAAAACCTCATTCTAAACCCTGTTTTACTTTTGAACTTTTTGCAGCATCTGTTCACAGAAATCGTCATTTTAACAAAACCGAAGTTTTATTATAAACGTCTTCGTCCAGGCGCAAAATCAATTCGATTATGTTTTTAGAAAAGCTAACGACCACTGTAAGAATTTTATCGAATCACATTCCAATAAGGAGAACTAATAATATTCGTAAATTCGGACAGATTACTAATCGATTTATAGATCGTCATTAGTCTATAAAGCAAAGGTTTTTTTCCTAAATAAATTCACGGGAATTGAGTTTAGATAACTCTCTCTAACTCATGTAATATCGTCAGAACTATCATGCTCAAATTGTCGTGCTTTTTTGTGCTTTGTGTGTGCATAAATCTTCCAATTATCGGACAAATAATCATCGACCTTGTCATAAATCACTCTGTTATCACTGTTTTCAGATTCTTCATATAGCTTTTCTTTTAGTCAACTTCCCTCGTTCTCACAGTGATTACTGGTCGGATATTTAAATATTTTCTTCATTGTCCGAGAGAATAACAATATAGCCCCATTTAAATTGCACAATATAGGCCCATTTACACTGCACAATATCTCATTTAAGAGTTCTTATTTAATTTTTGTGAGAAAAAAATTTTCTTACCCACAGAAAACTTTCAGGGAAATATTACCTGCCCGAATAATCACTACAGGATGGAATTTTCCGGTTATAATCTTCATCTCTGAAACAAAACTGCCTTGTAAAATTCCCACCCGTGCCTGGGGAATGAGAAGACCTTAGAAATAGAATGCTAGATAAATGTAAAAGTCACGCAATAATTAGTTTTTGATTCAATGGCGTTTTAAAAATCCATCAGTAAATTTCGTGATTTAATTTTAAGTTGATGATAAAGCTCTTTTTCTCAATTTCAATTACTCCTTATGTTAATTTGGATTCTGTAACTAAGCATCTAAGATGAGATGACATTTTCCAATGCCGTGACCAAGGCAATAATGCTATTAACCTCCATTTACACCTTTCATACACTTCAAAAACTATTAGAATTTTCTTTTGTTCACTAAAGTACACATCTCCTTTTTTTAATCTTCTTTTTGCAATCTATATTAATACACTCACTTATCCATTTAGCAACTAGTTGACAGTCCTTTGCTCTCAAGTGGCCTCCATGGTACTGCTTTGAGTAACTACAAAAAAATAAAGACATTTACGACTGTAAAAACTTACCCATAACCCATACAATTTTTATTTTATTTTACTGGCAGTCTTGAATTATTTGTCAAGAGTCAAGATACACATTCCCTGTTTAAATAAAATATGACCCTCTTACCTGATGGAAATACATTTTCATCAGTCATTGGTTATACAGCTTCTTTTTTTAGTTCTAGAAAGTCATCAAATTTACCATTAGTTGTTTTAGTCATACAAAAATGATGTGAATTTTACAAAAGAAGATACTAAATAGAGTGCTCCAAGATTAATAAATTACTAATTCTTCGAGTAATTATTGATGCAAGACGTTTTGAAAATTTTTCATTGCATAGAAAAAAAGCTTCAAAATGTCTTGCATCAATAATTACTTGAATAATTGCATTGGAAATATTGTGAAATATTATGTGAATTTTTTAGTTATTGGATATTTCATTTTATTAATATCATTTTTACGTTGGTGTATAAATTCTATATATGTATATATAGATGTATATTTATTTTTAACTTTTTAACTCATATCAAAGTAAAACATTTTAGAGAACTAGATATGACGCTGCATCTTGTACGTAACTCGTCGACTTTACTGAGGAATGACTGTGAGAAATGGCGTATGCTAGGCTAGAACTAGTAATTTGTATTTTTTTGGAGTACAAAACAAACTTTTTGTCTACTCAGCCACTGCTTCACATACGTATCTTGCTTTTTTACCTTTCCTCGAATGAGTTTGGTGTCACAAAAATTTCAGCAGAGGGTTATGATTTTGATTTCTGATTTAATCCAGTTTTTATTTATGATTAAAACATTCCTGAGTTAGAACAGATTTTAAACATATATAACACAACTTGCTTTGGCTCATTGCTGATGTGATTTAAAGATGTTTGAATTTATTAATAACTTTCATAGCGGAAATAAAACTTTATTATGAAAACCTTTGACAAAAAAAAAAGTTTCTTTTAAGTCAAAGATAATCAGATAAATCTCATATTTTACAATAAAATCAATGGATTTGGCAAATCAAAACAAACGGTTGTAAAGAAAATTCACAAAAACTATAAACAAAGTTTTTACGGATGAACAAAAACATGTGAGAGCATTTTAATATTTTTGACTAGAGTAATTGAGGGTTTTTATATCAAAAAAATTTTTTGTTTGTTTGGCTTTTATATTTTTAATTTCTCTTTGTTTATAAAAATATCTTGCTGTGTGTTCTAGGCTTATAAAAATTGGTTAATGCTATTTTTGGTTTTGTGGGAACTTTTAAGTATTTATTTTGGTGAAAAAAAAATCAAATTATGAAGATGCTATGAGGCCTAGAAGAAATTGACATAAAATAAGATAGAAGTAAAATTAATCAGCACAGAAATGTAACATAGCTAGAACAAACGTAACGCTTTTTCAGGAATAAGGTATGGCTACCTGCGCATTAAAAGAATTAGTAGTTGATTCAGATTCCTCTGCAGAAACAGTCATCTGTCTAACGTAGACAGGTTTTTAAGAACATTGGATCTCATAAACTTTACCAGTTTTAAGAAAAACCTACGAACATATTGATTCTTAAATAATTAGATTGTTTAAGAACATATAAAACCTTGTTAGCTAATTTATAAAAACATGTATGCGCCTTGAAAATGGGTCATGAAAGTGAAAGGCATAAGTGTTTTGGTTTAAAAAAGGTTTGTCCGAAGTTTTATAGTGAAATTTTGAATAAAACCATTAATGTTAATACTATGACGACTTTATCATACTTTTAATGTTTATCATTGGCGACTATGAAATGACGATGAATTGACGACTGGAATGAAAGCGAAGTTTTTTGCAAAATATGAAAATTTTTTGAATCTCACTTAAATTGGGTAAAACTCCTCATTTTCCTTTACGGAACAACCTGCAGACCCAAAGAGCGACATTATTGTTAAATGATATCCTTAAGGGAAACTTGTTTAAACTTTTGCGTGCTTAGCGATTTTAAGTCGATTTTAACATTGTTGTTTTTAAACATTGTCCTTAGCTGGCGCCTTCTTTTTTTCCATATTCGGGGCGCTCGTAGGTATTGTCAAGGAAAAAAGAAAAGGGAAAAAGGAAATGGACCTCAGAAAGTATACTCTACGGTTCCAAAACGTAAAGTTGTTACACTTTTTTTTTTAATAAGGAACTAGCCCTGGGATCTCTGGGATCAATAAGCAACTTCAGGGCTCAGATTACTTAAGTTAAGCAACTTAATTTTTTTTAATTCATCTCATTCTTTTAATTAATACTTTTCATGTTCATGTGTTCATAGAAAGTTAGTTGTGCTATAAACACACAATGCATTTCCGTGAAATTACATTACTACATGTAGCATTACATTTTTAGTTATTAACAAACAATCTCTGTACATGTTTTTATATGAAAGATACAGCGACAGAAATGAAAAAGCAAACATCTTTAAGTTATGGTTCATAAAATAAGTCCGGCACAAAGAACAATTTGTAAATGTTGTAGGTGATGATTTTGTACCTGATAGTAATGGTATATACAGATGCGCTTCATGTGAAAATACATTCAAATCAACACAAGGTCTTGCATCGCATGCCATGTGAAATCATGTCACTAACAGAACGACATCGGAAACAACACTCAAAATCCAGCAAATGCAAGACAAAAGAATTGAGAGAGAATTAGAGGAAATAGTCAATAATCTTGTGTTGTTAGTTAAAAAAGAAAACTCAAAAAAGAAATTCATCTGGCTAATTTGCCTGAAGAGAAGAAAGTGTCTAAAAAGCGAAAAAGGTGCGATTTTTGTTTCAAGATAGAAATAATTGAACAAGTTGACTCTAGCATTTCTTCAATTTATGTAGCCTTTAAAAATAATATTCAAAAATCCTTAGTTACCAGATGGGTTCAGAACAGATGTGTGATAATAGATGTTGCAGTAAATCAAAAGCGAAAATTCTTCAAGAAAAACATCAAGTCGAAGAATCACGATTTTATCTTTAAAAAAAATTCTATCCAATGTTTTTGGGAGCACGATCTATAAAAAAAAAGTTGTCATTTTCATGGTTTTACACAAAAGCCAGTAAAATACACAATGAAGTTCATCACACTGCAAATTTCGTGCCAAAGAGCTTAGTTATCTCTTTCATTAAAAAGTATAACATTAAACTTAGAAATGTTCAAAGAAAGAAACAACATGACAAGTCGGCTTTTGTGCCAGAGCTATTAAAATTGCACTGCAATTTTCGTGAAGCTGTGATTAAAACCGGGTCAAACAGACCACATTTTCACCCAAAATGGGGTCGTTTTATTCCTGCAAAACTTATAAATGTTGATCAAGTCCCATTACCCTTTGCGATTGAACAAAAAACAACATTTGAGCCAGAGGTTGCCAAAACAGCCAGGAAAGACCACAAAGTATGGGTTTCAAACCCAGGTTCTGGGTTAGATAAAAGACAATACTGGCTTCAAGTTGAATTTAGCTCTGAAGCTAATAAACTGCGCGTTGATATTATCTTTAGGGGCAAAGGTAAACGAATCTCGGAGCTTGAAACAGCACTCTATCACAAATCGGTTGATGTATACTGGCAAGAGAATGCCTGGGCGGATACCAAATTTTATGTAGAATGGGTAGAACGGACACAGACACCAGCTGTTAAAGGTATGGGTGAGTTCCTTCTTTTGTGTGACAACTTGGCTGGACAAATCCATGATTCCTTTAAGAAAGCAGTCAAACATTTGAATCGTTTAGTATGGTATGGTGTAAAAAATGGTACCGATTTGTAACAGCCAGTGGATTGGGGAATTGGTCGTGTTTTGAAGATATTGGTTGGTCATGAACAACTGGATTGGTTAGAACATGATGAAAACCTGGAAATGTGGATGGGGAACTCTGCTAAAACATTGAATACCAAAGAACGAAGAACTTTTATTACTCAACGGGTTAGGTCAGCGTGGGACAAAATAAATGCTCCTGAGTATGCAAATATGTTATACAAATGCTTCGAACGCAATGACTGTCTCATAACAGCTGATAGATCAGACTATCACAAAATAGCTCCTGAGGGACTAGATGGTTATGTTGTAACACCACCTCTTCCAACTTCATCTTTGGAAGACCCAATGGTACCATCGACTCCTGAACCTGAGGCAGTACCAAATGATGAAGTTAATGATGATGATGGCAATGAAGGAGAATTGGTTCATGAAATGAATGATGGTGATCTAGCAATCGATAATGAATGTGATTGGGATTTTGAGAAACAACCAGTAGGTCGAAAAATTAAAGCGTTTTACATCAACGATTGGTTTATTGGAGATATTAAGTGGTATAATCGAAAGTTAAAAAAAAAAAAAAATATGTGTTTATTTTATGGATGACGACAATTTTTCCATTGATGATATTTACGGGGTGGAAGTCTTTCTCCTTGATTGATGATGCGTACTGTGTAGACTTTTGAGTTAAAATTGGAAGCATATTCATGATTTTAAAATAATTTAATAGAACAATTTGGAGATAAGTTCTTACCTGTGTTTTGTTACGTGTTGCTTTATTTCAAGACATTCGAAACAATTTCATATAGTTGTGTTATCTTAAGTTAAATTTTGATTCATTTTAGGCTGTTTTTAATTTTTACCCATTTTTGTACTAAGCAACTATTAAGCAACTTTTAGCCCTCAAATCGATAAATTTTAAGCAACTTTGAGGGCTGACCCAAAATCAAGTTGCTTATTAAAAAAATGTGTACGCCTGAATACCATGTCTGGCTTCTATTGATAACGACAAAATAACTTATGTCACAAAATTCCATAATTTTTCATGTTCTAAATAACTTTTCATATATTCTACATAATTTTTTATATATTCCATATAACTTTTCATTTATCCTTTATAACTTTTCATATATTCTATATAACTTTTCATATATTCCATATAACTTTTCATATATTCCATATAACTTTTCATTTATCCTTTATAACTTTTCATATATTCTATATAACTTTTCATATATTCTATATAGCTTTTAATATATTCTATATAACTTTTCATATATTCTATATAACTTTTCATATATTCCATATAACTTTTCATATATTCCATATAACTTTTCATT
>JAUZNK010088349.1:0-12673 GCA_035046665.1 Euphysa ruthae | reverse complement strand
CTGTCTGTTTCTGTTAAAACTAATAGAAGGGATCCAAACGAATACTGGAAAATTCCTGGCAAACCAATCAATCTGCGCTTCGAAAATTTGCTTGTTTATAGAGAATTTGTTAGCCATGTTGGTTTTATTTATTCTAGTAAAAATCAAAAATGTTTCTTAATATTCAAAGTAAATCATCCATCAATACAATTATCAATAGTAATCATGACTAACTTACTCTGTTGCATTAATACCAGTTAAAACTGATAAAATCTCTAAATTAATAATTTTTTTGCAAATGAAGATTTGTTAATAATGCACTGCTTATATTCCAAACTCTCTACCTCACAGTAGTCTATTTGTTGTAATAGCAACACCATCAAAGCATCATAGACTATTTTGAACACAAGCATATATTGTATTCATTTTATTATTGGAATATCCCTGTCAATCTTGAAATCAAAACCAAATAATTATGTATGGTGCTGTGTGATATCAGAGACACCCATAGGAAGTTATTTTTAACATGAAATTTAAACAGCTCAAATTCTCACACTTCAAATAAGCCATGTGTAAACTTTTATTGTGCCAAAAGCATCTTAAAAATATGCCCATATTTGGCCTTGAATTTTTAACCACTATTAGGGGTTAAAAATTTATGATATAATGACTTTCTTTTTTTTTTTATTCTAGTATTTGATTTTCCCACTCACTGCATAGAAATTTTCATTGCAATATGGCTATTCAACAATTTTGATCTAAGTTAGTATTTGAGGGTGAAGATGACAGCCTTGGTAACATTCAGATTTGTCATAAAGTTATCTAAACTGTAATGCATGTTTAGTCTGCGATTTGGTGCCGAAACCCAAAAATGTGACATTATGAACTATATATATATATATAAAATGAATGTTATTCTGGACAATTAGGCAAAAAATCTTAAATGCAGGAGTTCTGGAAATTTCTGTTCAATCAAACTAAAATCAAGCTTGTTAACTTCTTTTGATCTATTCAAATTAGTGTTTGTAATTTTGTGGAATCAAAAAATATAACTCACTTTGTCACCTTAATTTAACCCTTTCTCAAATCTTAAGTGGGATTTATATATAGATGCAATTTAACGGTCTCAAAAATGGTCAATAGCTGGAAAAAACAATTTTCTCCTTCATCTATTTTGTATTTAAACAAAAACGAAAAATTCATTCCATAATAGAAATTGCTACCTTATTTAGTCAGATTACCAGCCTATAATTGCTTCTCTTAATGCCACTCAGAGAACACTTTAGCTTGTTGATACTAAACTACATAAAAACATCTCTGCCACAATCAGAGTGTTGGTAGCTCAGATGTGATACTTTCTAATATAATACAACACTGGTAAAATCAAAGCATAATTTCTCAAGGTAAACTAAACAAACATAATTTGGCTCACATGTTACAGGCCAAATGCTCTTTGTTTTAAAATGTCAAATAAATAAAATAATAACAACAAATATTTACGAAATTCATTTCAAATTTAGGAAGAATCAAAATCTAAAAATTTAAAAATTTTGGTCATATTCCACCAGTTGATTAAAATATAAAATACAAGAGCACTTTACTAATTACATAAAGGCAAACATTCCACATTTCCAAACCATCCAAAAATTAAATACTTCTCAGATGGCCGTGCAGCAAAATAGCATAAAAACGTTAAAAATTTTATTGGCGACACAGTCAAAAGATTAACTGCACAAGATAGTTTGAAAAGGACAGTAACTGGACAAATTTTAGATGTAGATAAGATGTTTGAATTCTGTACAACCAACATTAAAAAATATTGAATTTATAATTTTTCAGAAAACGACATTAAACAAGTTTTAATCAACATTAAAACCAAGGTTTACTACAAGAAACTTGCCAGGAACGAAAAGCTTTAACCGTTTTATTCCAATTAACAAAGCTACAATTTCTTTTTAAAAGATAATTCAGCAAATAGATGTCCAGACATTCAACTTTGTACAGATGCAAAATGAATTGATTGTTCCACAGGTTGTTTATAGTTATGCAGCTTGCAAATACAATTATTTTTGGTGGGTTAGACTAGTAACCAAGAAAAATGAAGCAGAAGGAGAATAAATATGAAACACAATTCATGCATCCACATGGTTCCAATCAAAGCTTTTCTTTACCCACTAGAGAAGATAATTGTTAGGTGCCATTAAATCATGTTTATGTCTAATTGATACACTACCTACAAAAATTCGCCGTGTTTACAAAATTTCTGAAAAACAAAATAATCAAGATTTAGAAACAAAATAAGTTCTATGGTATAGTTATTTTTACTTATGTATGTTATTTACTAAAATATAATAAACAAATGTATGGGTAACTTACTTTATTCTATAGTGCATCATGTTTTTGACATTGTTTGTTGCTTTTTTTATATAAAAAATATGTGAAAATAAGCTTTAAACAAAAGGTTGCATTTAGAAAAGACATAAAATGCAGTAGCTTTTTATGCTTAAAACTGATTCTTGAGTAAAAGGGTACACAAAATCTTCAAGGTGACATCACTATTTTGACTTTCGAAAACACCTTAATCATCTTTATCATCTAAAATCACTATAATCATCATTTTGTTTTTATTAGTCAATTTACATGTATTTATGTTGTCCTATGGACATTTTAAGAACTCCTTGTGTAAAAAACAGCCTATGCACCAAGTTAACAACAACAGCAGCAGGTAAGTAACATTTGATTGCACTTCTCTTGACATCTATTTTAGAAAAAAAATTCTTACACGTTTATTTTGTTTATAAACTTCATACTTTAAAAGCCTTGAAACGATAATAGAAAAGTTGTTCCGAAATTGAATTCTAAATCGGAGAAACTTTTCATCATTTCAATTGTTCATTAATAAATAGAAAAAGATTCCATAATGAAAAAACAAAAGTTGAAAAAAAGAATATTGACAGATATGCGAGATCAAAATAAGTGGACCAAATAATTATGAGAACTTTTTATTAAATTTTCTGTTACCTTTGGTCTTATAGCTTTTTAAAAAATGGATATTTTGTTTGAAATTACTCCTCACTTAAAAGCTAGATAAATTCTCCTTGATGACATGCTGGATTAACGCCTTATTTAACCATATAAAAATCAATTGTCTGCAAAACAAGCTTTTAAGTTTTCCTCGCTGCTTATTTGCCATTTTAGACAGTTGCTATGCTAACAGGACCTCAAGTTTTTTTTTTAAAGTTCTTCAATGTATTAGCTTTCAGATGATGTATACTTGCCTAGGTTAAATCTTTGGACATTTTGAGCTATTTATTATTTTTTTAAATCAGTTTGTTATTTTGAAAATTACCTCAAGCAGAAAATAGTTAATGTATAAAAGTCTCTTGAGTACATCCATTCCTTTATTACAAGCCAGAAATTCATTAATCAACACCCTAAAATTTTTATTTATTAGTACCTAAAAGTGTAATAAATTTTTCTTATTTCTTAATCTTGCATAATTGAGAATAATGAAAAACCTTAACCCTTAAGGCCTGGGACCTAAACAGTGTCTTTGTCAATTTTTTGTTTAAGATACTTATTAGGTCGAAACTAACACAAAATCAACACTGATTTTGCTTGCAAGAATGAAAATTGGAAAATAATTTTTGTACTGTTAAGTGTACATGAGGCACAAAAGATTTTTCACGAAAATAATTTTTTTCTTAAACACCCCAGGAAACAGGGTTTTTGTTAATTTTTTTTGTTCAAGATACTAATTAGGTCGAAACTAATATCAAACCAACACTTTGTTTACAAACACAAAAATTGGAAATAATGTTACGTTTAAGTGTACGCTAGGGGTGTTAACGATAAAAAAAAAAAAGGGTTAAAAAGTGAAACGATAATACTATGACTTCAGTTGAGTAAGTTTGAAATACAGAATAAAAACGTTGTTTGTGTTTAATTCGATGTTGGTAAAACAAAAATATAACAAGGAAAACAAAAACAGCAAAGACTTGTCACCTTTTAATTCTGGTGTCAACTAACAATGCCAAATAGAAATCAGTGTAATGAAACGTAGCTATAGCTGCTATAATCCAAAATGCAATGTGTAGATAGCTGGTCTTTTTCTTTTGCTTAGGGGCATATTTATCAAGGATAGTTTGATTTTTTTCTTGTAGGATACCTAAATATAACAAACAATACAAGATGTTAGCCAGAGTTCTCAAACAGCGTATAACGCGGCCTTACTAAGTCAAAATTAATATAAAAGTTACCAATTGCCAATGAATTACCAAAATGAAAGAACCAACAAATAAATCACTATTTTCACTTTAATATTTTATTAGAAATAATTAAAGAAATAAAAAAAAAATACTAATACAAATATTATATAAAAATTTCTGCTCATTTCTCAGAAGTATGATTTTCTCTCTTCTGCAGGTTTATTTTAAATTTTATTTTGTTGTATTATTCATCTTTCCATTGCCTATACTTTCTTTACATAGTTCTCATTTCTCGGAAGTATGTTTACACAGTTAAGTAGAATATTACAAGTACTTTAGAGTTACTGTTTTGATTTGCTGAAAAATATGTGTACTGTTCTTTCTACTTTTAAGTTATTTTATTGCTCATACAATGGTTTTATGAAATGTACAAACTAATTTCTTTTCTTAATTATGGCAAAATTTCTTAAATTGCAGGAAAAATGATTTTTCAAAATATGAACTAGAATAATATAATATGTATTTTGTATACACCATTTATTTATTTACGGCATATTTTACTCCTAGAAATTATTTTCATTTTGAATCCACAATGTTTTAAAAAAAAAAAGCTTTCTAAGAATAAAAAGCATGAGAGTTAGATTTATTTTAACACTTAGCAGAAATAATTATAAAGCAAGCAGCTATTATCTATTAGTTTATAACTTTTACTAAATAAAATTCTGAATTGCCTTCTTAACACAACAACATAAAGTCATGTGATAGATTATGTCAAAATTTAGTCATGTGTCTACAGAGAATAAAATTATTTATTTCTTGAGCAATTCTTGCAATAATTTTATGCAGATGTATTTTGACATAGAACAACACCTTCAAATTTAAGTTTTAGAGTTAGATGCACTACTTCGAAGTAAATACATATGAAATAATAATATTCTAATAAGAGCAATTTGATATAACCCAAACTATAAAAAATGAATTAGCTCTCTTCTGCTATAAGCACAATTGAAAGCTCAATAAGGAACTCTGCAAAATAAAGTACTAAAGCATGGAAGTCAATGAATATACCATCACTGTTAATATCAGCAACATTGAAACAGTGCTTAAATCAGTAAATTCTAACTGTCATATTTAATTGTACACGTGAAAAGAATAAAAAAACGACATTTGAATTATATTAACCACAAATTTGAGGATGCTGCAAGATAAATAATATCTAAATTTTAGGATGAGAAAAGGAGTTTATGCTGCTGATAAATATGACTAATAGTTTTCCTAAATAGTTGTACTAAATATTTGCGTTAAACCAAGAAGACCCAAGTATTAAAATCTGTGCAAAAAAGATTTATTTCCAAATGATATTTGTGATCAATAAAATACACAATAAACTTCCCTGTTGACCAATGAAATGAAAGTTTATAAAAAAATTTTTCTACAAATGTTACTTCAAAAACAAAATATCAAAAACCGGTAAAATGTCTTTATAATTTTATTTTTAAAAAATGTATAAATTATGACCTTAACATGCTTATAACATTTAAAATATCAAAAACAATTCCTGTATAAATAAATTCTATAGCTAATAAAATATTTATATTTATATATGTTTATATTTTGAATAGACATCAAACGATTTACATATTAACTATTCCAATTATAACAAATAAAACCGGTTGTTTAACCTCTTTTGTGTCATCATATCGAAAAATAAAAGGAATGAGAATCTTGATTGGAAATCATAGTAGTAATATGACAGAGGAGAAAAAAACAAAAAAATGTAACTTTAGTTTCATATTATGGAGCGAATATATTTTGATTCTTATAGCTGTGCTTTGCACAAATCGCAATGCGAATCAGATTTGTGGATTGCTGCCGGATTTGCAGGCCTGGTTCAGCTGAGCATCTAGTCTTAATTTCAGTATTAAATAACACTGAAATTGACAATAACTCAAACAGAGTATTTACTTCTGATCAAGCCTTATGAAGATTTTGCTCATCAAAAAACTTCTTGAACAAGATGCAGACAGTTTTAATGAAAATCAAATTAAAATCATTTAATCAACAAAAAATTATCAAATTGAAGTGCGATGTTTATTGAAATTATATGCGTAGCAAATTTAAATTTGATATCAATAAAGTATAAATAAAGTTGGTTTTAACAATTTTTAACACACCACTGAATCAAATGTGAGACGCAAACAAATTAAATGCAAATTAGATATAATCACACATAGTGCATTGCAATATATTATATTTTGACCAAAATAGGATTCCTTTGTTAAGGTAGATAAGACAGAATATGCCTTTCTAGTGTCCTTTAACTCCAAAATAAGTTTAAAAAAGAATGAGCAAAAATAAAATAGCCACATTCAGGCCTAGTGGCTCGATGGATCATGATCAATATCATATTGTGGCCTTGTTCAGGTGGCTCGATGAATCATGACCTATATCATATCATTTGTTTAGGTGAATGTTTAAAATCTTAAAAAGTATCATCGAGGGTATTTTGCAAAAACTGAAAGAAAGGTTAACTTTAGAACTGTTATTTTAAAAGCTTTCAGTAAATCATTAATGAGGAAAAATCTTCAGAACAACCACTCCTCATGTATGTCCTAGAAGAAAACATAAAAAATCAAGAATTCAAAAATTTTTCAAAGTTTTGAATGCAAAAATAGATTAAATGACTTTAAATAAGAACAAACTAATTATTTCTATTTAAGTAATTAAGTAATAATTTATTTACTAGAGACAATCATATACGTACAAATCTGTACAACAAACAGCAATAATATGATTAACTGATTGTATACTAGTAGGAGTCACTCAAAAGCTGAAAAATCTGAACAAAAGGAGTGGCACCTTCAAACATTATTTTAAAAATAATTAAAAAGTTATTAATATGACAGCTAATAAACAAAATTATTTAAAAAAGTTATTAATATGACAGCTAATAAACAAAATTATTTATGTTCGGATGCTGATTATGTAAAGATATTAATTAGAAAAAAAATCTTTTTTTGTCTCTAATTTCTGTGTATTACTATAAACTCACTTAATTTTTCAAGTGTTGCAATCAATCATTACTAGCTACACGGTGTAACATACTAAAATTGAATTCCTAATAATACAAACCAACTTACTATCAGCATTGTGATCCAATTTTCTCAGTCGATGTCCTGAAAACAAATCCAACAAAGGGGTATCTTCAGACATCAGTTAATATATTATAATCTATAAAACATATCAAAAAAGAATGCAAATCAAGAGTGAACAAAATTAGATTAAGGTTTAAAACTACTATTGGCTATGACGTTCAACATTAAGAAAAAAGTCAAAAAACAAAAAAAAAAGCAGGCAAAGTTTTCAGTAAACCTTTCAGTAAATATTGTTTAGTCAAATTTGAATTATTTCAAATGTTTGCCAGAAAAGTTGCTAACATCAGCAATATTTTATATTTTTATAAATGCCTAAAAACCAACTTCTTGCATGACATTTGTTATTTAAAATTTATGGCAGACTAAATTTGTGGCTTTGTTTATTTTGGTCAAAAAGTTTTGATGTCAGTAAAAGTTTCAAAACAATAAAAAATAATCTATATACATTTTCAATATAGACAAATGCACACGCTTACATGCAATCAGGGCAATAGCTCATTTAAACTTTAAGATAAAGAAATCTTTATTCTTGAAATTTTAAAGTACATAAAAGAGTGTATACAAAGAGGGCTGAATCTTTATTTACATGACATTTTCGAAGATAATATTCAAAGAAATCATGGCATAATTTTAATATGAGACTCACAACTAATATTATAAGTGATTTCTAAAAAATTTGGTTACTTTATGACTCAAAGTTTAGCCAATAAATTCTAGAAATTATAATAAAAGCTAGAATTTTAGATCCCAAAATATTTTCGTTTTACGGAAGCTGTGAAAGGGTGTATTTTTTTGAACAATAAAAATCCAGCTTGATTCTCAAACTTTCAGGACTTTTAAGGCTGTTAGCATAATAAAGCTTATAATGCAGTAAATTCTAAAATAAGTGCACTCTCTCTTTTAAAATATATGCATTTCTTCCTAGAAGAAACAAAAAAAAAATATATATATATTTATATATATATTTATTCAATTTAACTTTATTTTTGTTATTTTTTGACAATGAATAAAATTTTTACTTTTTTAACAAGCAGTATAAATATAAAACTGGTATCAAATAAAAGAAAAATACCGAAATATAAACCATATTAAATTGATAGTATAATTTGATAAAGATCTATTTAATAAAAATATCTTGTAGGTAACTTTAGCCATGTTTAGAATAACATCTCTTATTTTCAACTTTTGGTCTCACTGTTTTGTTGTTGTGTCGCTTTCACACTTTATATGTATTTAAAAATTCTACTTTTGCGGTTTTGTTATCATCCTTGATATATCACAATATATACCAGAACAATTAAAAAATTGAATAGTAAGAACGTAAAAAAATATTCAAGGGATTGTGGCCACTTACATTCTTCGTCAATCTTTCGTCCAGATTAAAGTTTTCCTTGAGCAAAGGGTACAATTATGTCAGCGAAAAATTTAAGCTCAATTTGGGCCTAGGTTATAGACTTATTAATTTCAAAATGGTAAACATTACAACCACAGAAATGTTTTTACAAGATCATCAGAATCAGATAATTTTCCAAGAAAAATTGAAAAAGGACATTTTTGGTGCAAATTTGAAGTTTAGAGGCAAGTACACAACCAATTTTAAAAATAACACACATACTAAACTTTTGTTAACTTATGGAAATTTGGGCCAGAAGATGGGTTTTATGGTCCGGTAACTCCAAGAAAAATTTAGGTTCAAAACGGCCATGTTTTGGGTTCTGCAGATTGGATCCCTTGTCATTTATCAAATTTCCAATAAACAATCATGAATATTTCCAAACTCTAAAATTTCTTTAAAAGAAACTAATCTAAAATTTACGACAAACTCAATGGTCCTATAACTTCACACAAGATTTAAAATAATGTTATTTTTAAAACAAAAAAATTTTTGGATTTTTAAAGTGGCCGACATGAAATAGAAATTATATTTAATAGAAATCAATTATATAATATTAAATTTCAGAAAAATTCGAGTAAGAAAAAAAGAAATTTTGGCAGGTGGTTACGCAGGTCAATTCTTTTAAAAAAAAAAGTTAATGAACAAATTTTTTAAAAAAAAATTCAAAAATGTTAATCTTAGGCTTTAAATAATCATATTTGAGTATATTCAGGTAAAGCACCAAAAAACAAGAATTTTCTCAAAAAATTTGTAAAAAAATTAATAAACAGCTGCTACGCCACTAAAGAAACAAATTATGGATTAACGGACAGACAAACCACACACACCCACCCACCACCACCCACACATACACACCAATGATTGTTAATCATGAACTCAATATTTAAAATAAATTACCTTTTAATATGTGTTACGACGCAGCAAAAACAAAGAATTTATATAGAAACTTCTTTAAAAAAACATTTACAAACAAAAGATTAAGAAAACTTAAATAAAAACTTTTGTTAAGATATCTTTGCATTAGAGAAGTCCATCTCGGGATGTTGTTTCATAAAGCTAAAAAATAAACAAGGATTCATTGTAGATTTAAAAAAAAAAGGACATGATTTAGGGTATAAAAGTTACGCATGACAATGTAAAGGGAGTGCCAAAATTCTGGCTTATATACTACTTAAAATCCTTTGGGAAACATTAAAATTCCATTGGTTAAAAACACTTGCTATTTATAAACTTGCAAAAAGTTAAAAATGATTAGCTACTAAGAATAATTACCATTATTAAAATATTAGTTAAAAATACGTATTAATATGTTGTTGTTGCTAAGCAACATAAAAACAACAACGAAACTTAATTTAAAATCTCCCTCTTAAAACAATTTTCGGCTATGACAGTACATTTATAAATAGATTGCAATTTCCCCCCGAGGGCAACGGTCTTAGGTGATCCTCGTAAAAAAAAAATTACGTATTATTGATATTGTAAGTATTCTACCTATTAAGCATGTATACTACCAAGGCTATCAAACTAAAGTGAACAATAAGGAAAGAACTCTGGTTGCAACATGGTGTAACCAATGCCCCTCAATACAATTAATGCAATAGTGATTCAATCTTGATAGGTCCTATTACTTACCTTAATAAAACTGTTGGACAAAATATCACATGCTTAAGGTAAAGAAGACAAATTTACACATAATCAAATGTCACATCAGGTTCATTAAGTCCATGGGGAACAAAAGAATTAAGCTTACACTGCCAGAACGACTCTTTTCTGCGTAAAGTAGTAAAGTCCCGTACTTGTCCTATAAGAATAAATTCCCAATCCCCAAAGCCTTCATGGTCTGTGTGACTGATATGATCGTGGAAAGACATCTGTGAAGCAGTACTATGCTTTCTGTGACAGGCTAGATAGTTGTTAAATGTAAGCCGAAATTTAGTACATTTACTACCCACATACTGTTTTTTGCAGCTTTTGCATTGTACTATACTATGTTAGAAGAGTTGCAGTTAAGAATTCCACCCCAAATCTGATAGGTATGTTTACCTTCTTTATCTTTAAAGGAACTACTGCTCACTACAGATTGAAAAACCCCAAAACGTTTTCCACCACACCCTTTACATTCCCCGATATCATTACCCACAGAAATTTTGGCTCTAACTAGCACATCTTTAAGGCTTTTACCCCTTATAAAATAAACAATAGGAACCTTTTTGCAAATGTTTTGATGTTCTTGATCTGGAGTGAGCAGGAGGTGACGCACATTTTTCAAGCACATTTACTTTAGATGCAGTATGATTCAGCGCTAACTTTTAATCCCGGTAAAGTATCGTCTATAAGCAAATCTAACCCATTAAATTTTCTGGCTCTAAGTATCTGATCCCTAACCATTTTTACCCCCTATCAATTAACCATGCTTCCAAGTCATTGCATCTACGATCAAAAAGTATTGGCTAAGAGCAAATACGATTTAGTCATAGAGTTTTGACTAAAAGAAATTGAAATTTTGGAACGGTAAACATGGTATGAAGAAGCTTGAACATGCTGGTGTGTATCTGTTGGCTTAGAGAATAAATCTGTGATCCCGAGTAACTTCAACATCTAAAAAATTAATCTTTTCAGTTGAGTAGTCGGAAGTAAATTTAATAGTAGGATGAAAGCTATTGGGAGTTTTTTTTCTCCATGTTTCCAAATTATAAAACATTGTTTATGTAGCGCTACCATATAAAAGGTTTTTCAGGGGCTGTTGCAAGGATTTTTTCTTCAAGGGCAGCCATAAATAATATCTCATAACTTGGTGCCATTTTAGTCCCAAGTTTATTTAAAGCTTCCTCACGTTTATTTAAAGCTTCTTTAATAACTTAGAGACCTTCTTCATGTAGGATATTAGGATAGAGACCTACAACCTCAATAGTAAATAAAATATTTTCTTCTGGTAGAGAGGGAAGAGACCTCAATTTCCTCAGGAAATCATTAGCGTCCTGTATATAAGAATTAACTTTTTAGCCAATGGTTAGAGATGATAATCTAAAAAAGAGGAGATGTTTTCAGTGTAGTAAATAGTGTTAGAAATAACTGGGCGTCCAGGAATGGCATGCAGACGCTTATGGATATTAGTAGTAAATAAAAGCATGCCAACCTAGGATTATTAATCATAAAGTAATCCATAATTACACTGCTAACATCTCTTCTTATCTTCACATTGGTAAGGTGATACTTGATTATTTTAATCAGTTGCTCAACACTATCTCCAGTAATCTCTTTGTAAACGTTTTTATCACTCACCTGGTTTACACACTCTTCAAGGTAATCATCCTAACCCCATACAACCACCCCAGAACCCCTATCCGCCTCTTTTATAACAATCAAAGTATCATTTTATACAAATTATACAAAGAGTTGCGCTCTTCCTTAGTAAGATTGGAATATTTAAGTTCAGTATTAATAACCAAAATTTCAAATTCAAGACCACTTAAGTATATTTCAATTGAAGCACCTATACCTTTTGGGTTGAATGAAGATTTGGTCGAAATTTTTTAAAAGCATGAGAAGATTCTTCATTACAAAAGTCCCGCAATAACCTAAGTTGTCTCCGAAAAATCTCTAATTCTTCCTTAATCTTAGCTTTATCCACATAGGTGGGAGTGGGTACAAATTTGAGGCCCTTGGATAGAAGATAAACTTCGGTTTTTGCCCAACTTCTTCCAAAGAGATTAATCATATTTTTACTAACAAATTTCCCACAATACTTAACCTTATAAAGTTCAGCTTTATTATCATTATTGTTATTATTTGCATTAATAATATTGGTTATGAGGGACATCAAGTGGATTGTTTTAAAACCGAGATTTTAAATTTAGTTTCGTTGTTGTCACTATGTTGCTTAGCAACAAGAATATATTAATACGCTATTTTTAGTAGCCAATCATCAGAACAAT
>JAUZNK010088348.1:0-29138 GCA_035046665.1 Euphysa ruthae | reverse complement strand
TATATATATATCTTGTTGCGGGGTTGGTATTAACTTGTTATGGGGCTTGTATTAGCTTTTTAGGGGGTTTGTATTAACCTGTTAGGCGGTTTAGACCTGGAAAGTACTCTTTAATTCGATTTTATTTTGTAGATGTAATTTTCTAGGGTATCGTAAACAATCTTTATAATATTTGGAAATGTTAAAAAAATTTTTTTCCAGAATTTATGGTGTCAGACTAGAGTTTTTTCATTATTATTTTTTTTAAAGATCTTTATATTATAGTGTCATGTTTGTTTTCTGGAATAATTAACCTTCCTTTATTTCTATTTAGGTTTATATATTGAAAAAAGAAGAAGGTGGTCGTCATAAACCTTTTGTTACAAATTACACTCCCCAAATGTATATTCGTACGGGTGACGTTGCATCAACAATAACACTTGACGAAGGAAAAGAGTTTGTTATGCCTGGTGAAGATGCTTCCTTTTCATTGTCACTAATGCACCCTACTCCTCTAGAAAAAGGTTTAAGATTTACTTTACGTGAAGGCAGCAGGACAGTTGGAACTGGAGTCATAACAGAGGTCATAGGCTGAAATAAATAAATAGCAAATATGAAAATACAAAATTAATAGAATGCAAAAGAATATTTGTTTTCCTTGCTGTTACAGTTTTATTTTTTTACTGAAAGAAGTTGTTATATGAAAAATCTTGAATGTTTTGTTTAATGGTTTTTATAATGGAATTTACGTGGAACTGTATTGTACTAAAGATCCAGGTCTTATTAAAAGTGAACGAGCTTAGTTTTTCATCGTTTTAAATTCAATGCAGACGCATGTAAACAACCTTATAGTCTGTTTATTTTATGAATATTAAAAAAGGTCGAAACTGTTAAAAGTACTTTTAATCATATTTGTGTGCATGATGATTTTCCTTCCTTCACTGTAAATCTTTTTTAGCCCCTTCAAAAACATATGTTCAGTAGTCTTTTTTTTTTTATTTTTTAATTTTGTACAAAAAAACTAGAAATTTATGTTAAAGAAATAATAACCTTGTTTTTTTGGTACTGATAAAGATGGAATTTTCTTAAAAAATAATTTTGACCCAAGATGATTGTAGCGTACTTTTTTTTAGCCGTTTTTTTCTAAAAGTTGTAATGAAATATTGGTTAGCAATAGAAGATTATCAGTTTTCTCTTTATTTAGGTAAAAAAGAAAATAAGTGAAAGTTTTTTTAAATAGGGCAGTTATGCACGAAAATATTTCTTAGAATCGTCTTAGAATTAACATACAAATTACATATAAATTTACATGAACATTTAAAAACAAAATCAAGTTATATGATTAAATTAGGCATACACAATGAATTATCTGGAATAAAAGGCTATTCATACAAAAATTTAAAAAGATCATTAAAAAATATTGAAAACATGAAGTATCGGTTGCAAGACATCCAAATTTTCATTTATTCTCATTTGTTTTATATGATGATCATTGTAAAGACCTCCATTTTACCTAATTATGTTTATCTCACGTAATAGGAAGGTTTAGTTACCATTAGTTGTGCGTTTATCATTTATTGCTTTTTAGTTAGAGGAAGGAGAGTGATTTTCTGCTTTTTGAACCCCTTGAGAAGCTGGTAGCTTCATATGAATTCACACATGTTCATCAGTCACTTTTCTATAAATCTGTTTATTAGTTTTGTTTTTCATTTTGCTTGATTTTATGAGCTGATAATGCAAGAACATTCATGAAAAGTTTTTTAGGCCAAATTTTACAAATCTCTTTAAAGTTATATTAAGTTTATATGCATTTTTGTTATAATCAACTTTAAGAGTACTTATAATAAATCATTAGCAACTCTTAAATTTTAATGTATCGTAAATTTCTTTTTTGTATAATGTAAAATATTATTTCTAATAATTAATACAAGATGTTTGCACAGCAATGTGAATTGGTGGTTGATTGTACTGCTGAAAATGTTTTGGATGCTCTGGAAATATGGTGTATTAAGCCACAGGTTGCCAATAGACGCTTGTCTGGTTGTACTTATCTTTCACAATGCAATATTAGCTTTGTAAAAAATGATTTATCCTGTTGTTTGAGTGAGTGTAAAGCCATAGTTGGTGAACAGATGTTTAAAGAGCTTAATGAATTATTGAGTTCATTCATCAAAGACGACCAAACTGGCAAGTTTATAGTCCGAAAATTGATTCCAAGATGCTTAGAAAAATATGACACAACTACTGAGGCTGTTGCAGTTTTAACAAGTATTTTTACTTTATTATCAGAAATTTTTGAGGGCAGAAACCTTTGTGTTCAATACATTTAAATTTTGGTGACTAATTGAATATTAGATTGCGACAAAATATAAAACCAAGTGATTAAAAAAGATGAAATCAAATTTTTCTGTCCAAATTATTTTCTTCAGCTGTGATTGAACGCATAAAACAGGTATAAGTTTTTTTTTTTTTTTTCTTTTAAAGCAAATATTAAAGAGACATCTTTAGAAAATGTTTTTGAAAGACTGTTCCAAAAAATGCATGTATTAAATACTTTAGAATTTATGTCATTTGTTTTTTTGCTTTGGCATATGAATTACAGTTAAAACTTTAAAAATGCTATTAAGTCTTTTCTTTAATTAGAAAACAAAAAAATATGTGCTATGTTTATTAACTTTCTCCATAAAAAATTTGGTAACTTTTTGCTTCACTAATTTCGATGCAGTTTTTAAAAAATCTCTCATTAGTTTGTTTTGGCTGAAACCAGGCCTAATTTTGTCATTTTCATTTTTTTAAAGATTTCTAACAAATGTTGTTTATTAGTATGTCATAAAAGAAATTTCTGGCATTTAACTTTTAACATGTAAATTTAACCTGCCAGTATTCCTCATTATTCCTGGGATTTTGATTGAAAATCATCTCTTGCTTTCTTATTACTTTTTCCATTTGAAGTCTTTTTACCTTGGTTTTATAAGGCACTGATACTTCTTTTTCTCAAAATATTATTTTCCAATTTAAACATGCCAAATTCAGATCAGAATGTTGTTTTTAAATTATGTATGATGTTAAAAGAATCATGGAAATAATTTTTTGTTCAATATTGCAACACATTGAATAGTCTCAGGGATAAAATTTTTGTTTCATAGATGCACTATTGACATAAGCACTTCGCGGTTCTGTAATATTTTCTAAAAGCTTATCAAAGGTAAAATCAGTTCGAAATTTCAAATTTGACGTGTTCAAAGAAATATTGCAGAACAACAATGTTATTGTTGTGTTAAAGACTCTAGTACATTATTTCTGGTCTCCAAGTGAAGTTTAGAGAGCTCTATAAATCCAAACTGCCAATCTGGATTTCCATCTGTCTTCTTTCGAAATTAAGTGCAAATGTAAGTGTTAAAAAGGTAGGAATGCGAGGATTTAAATTTTTTTTTGAATTTGTCTGATATAAATTATATTTTGAGTGTTCTGAAAGTCGCTATAATGTTGGAAATTATTTTAATTATTTTGGCATGCATGCCATTTTGGAAAAAAATGATGTTTCTCAAAAATGTTAGTTTTGGAGCTAAAAGCAACATTTCATGAATTTCATTTATTGCTTGTTTTTAAGTAATTTAGAGCACCATAAAGGTGACTTTTGTCCAAACACCTGTCAGAATTTGTTGGACCTGGCGTTAAGAGTATCAGATTTACCAAACTTGTCACCTAAACAGAAATGGGTCAAATTTTGTCTCAAGTAATTAAGTTAATTCTGCTGAAATGTTACAAAATCTTATAATTTCGGACAGAAAAATTGGTAAATAAGATTATTTTTTTATTATCAAAGTAATTTCCAGGAGTCCATTATTGTTTATTAAAAAATTGTTTCTCATTGTTATGAAACTATGTTAAATAATATTATTTTCCATATGTTTGAACATTTAATGGGACTAGGCCTGTGTCTATGCCCAAATCAAAATTTAGTTCTACAATAACACTTTTAGTTTTCTTTCAAAAAGTAACTCTAATTGTCTGATAATATTCATTTGATTATTGGTTGTTTGTTTTGACAGAAAACATGGTTGTCAATGTTAATAAAGTGGAACTCGGTAATATAATAATCTTATATCTAAAGCAACATTTACCTTATCTTTTGTTCGACAATTAATACTTAAAGACAGTATATATTATTATTTACATTGTATACATGACAATGAGCTGCCAAATAGTATGCCATATTTTCTTTTTCCAAAATTATACCTGACGTTAGAAAATTATTTTTTTTTTTTGCAAATTCAACTGGCACAAAATGCTAAATTTTTTTAAAGTTTTTTGACTTTTGGTTAGAAATGTTTCTGGAATGCTGTTAGCCCTTTTCTGCCAAGGACGCACATTTTTATGCCTTTAAACATACATTATTATTTCTTTAATTTTGGCCAATAACTCTGCCATATGCTTCTGTGAATAATATATCAATGGAGGTGTAACAACATCAATAGAAAAATAACATTTATTTGCACTTCTCCTGATGTCTAAAAATATTTTATATCATGTTTGTTTAGTAGCTTCATACTTTATAAACCTTGAAAAGATAAAAATATACTTCTAAATGATCCTGATGAAATTTAACTCTTATCCTATAACTTTCTACCAAAATATATTTTGTTTGAAATGACCCCTCATTTAAAAGCTAGATAAAACTTAATGATTATTAATGTCTTATTTAATCACATAAAAACCTTCAAGCATCAGCAAAGTAGCCTCTTAATCTTTTTTCACTGCTTATCTGCCATTTTTGACAGTCTCTATGGTAACATGAATTCAGATTTTTTTAAAATTATTATTTTAAAGATCTTCATTGTATTAGCTTTCAGAAAATGTACTTTAAGGTAAATCTTTGGAAATCTTGAGTTATCCATTTATTTTTGCTGGTTTATTATTTTGAAAATCTTTGAAAATAACTCAGGCAGAAATGGATTATATATATATCTAGAGTGCTTATCATTATGTTTTTAGATTCTGTTCATGTAAAAGCTATCTTCATTCCATTGTGCACACTTGAACATAAAACATCTTTGATCGAAAAGAGCTTTGTTTTAGAATATAATGAAAAATCATCAAGGTAAACACCATCTTTATATTTTAACCTACGCATAATGAAAATAGTGCCAATTTGGAAACTAAAGCTAAACTTGGTGAGAGGCTAAGCCTCAGTTATTTTTTATGGTTTTTATATTGGGAAAATAGTTGAATGTTTTTGATTTTTTCTGACATAGCCCCATGAATTTATGTCTGTCTTTATAGTCATTTATTTTAAAACCACTAATTTTTTTTTTATTTTTTTCATTTAGTCTTTAGGAAGAGCAAGGCTTTTGTTTTTTGTTTTTTTTGTTTTTTTTTTTTAATTCATGTTTTTCAGTACGGGACTTGAATATGGTTACTTTTTTTGAAATTATTTGAAGTTAGACAACCATAAAAGAAATCTTTTGACCCATATGTCTGTTTGCTAAAAGTTCTTCTTCTGAGGCCTGGGCCTGAAGCATGTCAAATTTGGTGAAAAACATTTTTCTGAAATTTTATTTGCTGTTTGAAAATATTGTTGGTGATAACTTAGTATTTTGGTTATTTTCAAAATGTTATAGGGCCAAGGACCTGCTACATGTCATTTTAGGCTTAAAAACAACAAAACAATTTTATCGAAACTGGCTCATTACCTTTTTCTTTTTTTTTTAACTTGACTCCCGGTGATGTCATCTATCCGTCCGTATTTCCGTTTTTCTCCAAAATCATTTTTTTTTTTTTTTATTTGGAATGAAGTTCTAAGATCATAAAGGAAAGTGAGTGGCAGCTTTATTCTTTTGGTACTCAACCCCATTATGCTGAAATATTTACATTTTAGATCTAAAATCGACATTTTTTAAATTTTTTGAAAATCCGTTCATTAAATTTTTTAAAAATTTTGCGTTAAGTTAAAAGGCTATTGGGGCGAATCTTGACTCGTATGACCACCAGTCAATAATTCTCATTTGGGAACATGGGCCCAATTTATGACCCAAATAAAAAGATGTTTTTTGGTTTTTCTAAAAAAGGTACGCTCTGATTGTACTAAAATTTTATATAGTATTAAGAAATATTGTTTCTAATAAATTATAAATGTCCGCCATTTTTGAAATACTATTGGGCCCTTTCCCCAGGACCCAAAATATGGTCATTTTATCTATACTTAAAAGAAGTTTTTTAAAACTGGGCTTGCCAATATCTAATCGAAAGTCTGACCGTCTTGTTCCAAATATTTCAAATGCAAAGCCTGGTAATTCAATCATAAGTGAAGATAAATCACCTTCAGACAGTTAACATGCAGAACAAAAGAGAGTTGGTCACAGAAGAAGAAGAGCCTGGCTAAGGACGATAAATAAGTTTTTAAGGCAAGTTATGAAGAAACAGATGAAGGATTCCTTGACCTTGTGATCCCCATCCAGAGAAGGTCATTTCTTCGATAGTAATAATCATGAAAAATGCTTTAGAATGGATAAACTTTGACAGTGATACAATATGTCAGGGTTCTGGCATCTTTTGGAGTAAAGATGAGTTGATAATGAGACCAGCACCCATAAGTATCAATAAAATGGGAGCGGAAGCAAGATATCCAACCCCCACAGAGCCAAGAAAGAGAAAGCGGTACTCAGAGAATTGAAAAAGGAATTTAATGAAGAAGGCTTATAATTAGGTCAGAAATACTTTCATGTAGTGAACAAGGTTGATGGAAGTAAACTTACAAAATCTTTAAAGAAACAGAAGTTAAAACACCGTGTGTAAGGAAATGTAGATTGAAATGATAGTTTTCCAGAGGAAGTATGCATGAAGATATTTTCTGATTTTTACTCAGCAGGAGACAAGTTATTGTAATCACAACAGATAGCTAGACTTGTTTCGCAGCATCAAAAAGAACGAACGAGACATAGAAAGCAGAAGGAATTACTCTAGAGTCTATCTTCTGTGTTGATGGAAATCCAGTTGAGGTGTGCCAAACCATGCTCCTCAAAGCATTTGTCATTGATGAAATGAAAAATGCCCTATTCTAAAAAACATTACTAAAACTAGTGTAACAAAAGCCAATGGGAGAGGAAGAAACGGCAATCACAAAACCGCTGAAGCTATAAAAGAAGTTGTACACAACGCATTCAGAAATTCAGTGTTGGATTCACACTATTTTTATCGTAATGCCGAGTTTGAGTATATACCTGCTGAGTGAAGTATCTCTGAGAATGTACCTAGAATGAAGAGTCAACAAAAGTTATCCGTTGGAAAACTACCATTTTTCTTCTAAAATATTTCATGAAAGGTTTCACTTGAAGTTTTGGAAACCAAAAAGAAACAGTGACACATGTGAAACTTTTAAAAGCGCAAATGAAGTGAAAGCTACAGCAGAAGAGAAGTTAGCACAGCAAAACCATTTGAGTGATAAGAACCCTGTGAGGGAAATTAAAGAAGTGGCAAGAGTGTCAGCTGGTGTTGACAAAAAAAATAATGACTTCTGCCTTTGGTTTACTAAAGGATCTGTTAACACCCTACAAAGATTGGCAGAGTAGAACTTCATGGTCACAGAAGTTCCAAATATGTCAACATCTTGTTATTTTTGGTAACAAATGATTATGTAAAGTTGGTACAGCTTTAAAATCCTAACCTTGTCAGATGAAGAAGTGATAGTGTAAAACATTTCTATCTGTTTAATGATCGTTGTGGTGGGCAGAATGATAACATAACGATTGCTTTTGGATGTTCTTAACAACTTTGGTGTTGATTCAATATCTATTTATTATTTTAATTTATTTATTTAATTTATTTACCAACATGAAGTAAAATCTTTACAATGAGTATATAGAAAATATTAAATATTTAAGGAAATTATTTTATAAAAATAAATGATGATGAGTGTACTGCAATGACAAGCTGTTGGATGGAGTCACACAAATAGTTGAACGAGCCAAAGGTGTGACACCAGTGTAAATATAAAACACTAAATATGTGCCCTAACAGGGACTGTTGTGAATATGATAGCAGTTAGTATGAGGCAAGACACAGTAGTAGAGATGGTAGGGAGGTGACAATACACAGTAAAGAGGTTGGAGATAGAACAAGGAAGGGTTTTTGTAGGAAATCATAGACAAAGAAGCACTTAGAGAAAGTTACTTAGTCAGAGAATTTGAGTAAGCGGAAGTGAGGAAATAGAGTGTTAGTTTCAGAACGAAAAGGAGCAAAACACATAATTCTCATTGCAATTCTATGGAGAGAGTACATTTTTTTCAACTTGGGATTTCTTTTCTGGACCCAAATTTGGCAGCCACAGGTCAAGTGGGATGAAAAAAAGGAGAAATGGAGGGATCTTAGCGTTTGTACGTCTACATAATGGAAAATCTTTGACAACATGCTATTTGCTCCTGATAGTCTTAAGCTTAGATTAATAATATGACTTTGCAAGGATAGGTGTTCATCAATAGTTACACTAAGGTATTTGATTGAGGTAGAAGGAAAGAGACTTTTTCTATTGATTTTTATTTTTAGATATTCAATGACTTTGTTTGCATGTCGAAAGAATATGAGTTCAATTGTAGTAGTATTGAAAGAGATCATATGAAATTGTCCAGGTACGTCTTGTTGAAACGTTCAAAATTTTTTTCTATGAGACGTCCGGAAAATGGCCAAAACCCAATCTTTAAACCTCCAAATAACTCTGACCTACCAAGTTTCAGGACACTCACAAAGTGAAAATGGTAATACACATTCACTTATAGAACAGATAGCAAGGAAGAAAACTATTAACTTTGCGGTTGAGTGGGAAATTGTTAAATTCAATTTGTTTTCAAGCAAAATCTGTGCAGTGTAGAGGTTTAGGAATATTGTGACATTGTCATTTTAAGAGTACAGCTGCTTTCCCTGAATACAAATCTCAGTTAGAAAAAAACGATGTCGAAAGAACAAAAGAAAAGGTAGAAAATCTTGAATGAATCTATTAACTTGGAGTACCAAAAGATAGACAAAGTCTTTTGGTCTGAAGTTATTGAAATCAAGTTTGAAGTTATAGATCCAGAGACGTTCTTTAAATATCGCTACAATGAAAACTATAGAGTAGCTGTATTTTCAGCCCCAAATCGCCAGCTCAGAAAAAAAGGATGCTGAAATGAGGATGAAGGCAATGATGAGACACAGATCCATGTGACATATCTACTCAGAAAATAACTGACCTTATATACTATGCTCAAAGGGTCTTATCTGTTATATAAATCATGCTTTCTACAGTGCATTACTATTTAACATGAAAGATTTGATAAGCCTAAAAAGAGAGCTGATACAACATGAAAATGAAAATGGAAGATGATTTAGACACACCAAAAAGATTCAAACAGGGACTTTATTGCCAGACAATGAATAATATTTGTTTGTATTGTAAAATTTTTATTCCTTGCTTTTGTTACTCTTTGAACTCAGAGAAAATCTGCACTTTCAAGATAAATAAATAGTACACGTTTTTAAAGAAATGAATTCTTGACTTTGGCAAAAAAGTTTTGTATATTGATTGTAGATGTCAAATGGAAGTTATAGTCCAGCACCATCGAATTTTTAGAGCTGACAAAAGTAGCATATATTCTATTTTCATATTATTTGCTGTATAGATTTTGGGTCTTAAGTCCATTAGTTCAGAAATTATTTCAGAGGTTAAAAGCTATAAGTCCACAGACTTGACTCCATAGAGACGTTTTTCTTTATAAACTATATACCACATAGAAACTTTTCTAAATGCCCATCAAATCGATCAATACGGTTGTCCCAATTTTAAGTTTTAATGTGACAATTTACGGGATAATTCGTATAATTTTGTCCCTGGGCGGTTACAAGACAGGTGCATATTAACTTTAGTTCTAAATTATTCAGAAATACTCTTAGATGATTGGACAATATGTTTCAAGCTTAATTTATGAGTTTTATGATTAATTGTAGGAATAAAACGTTTTGAGTTAAAAACAAGATGGCAACAAAAAGGTTTGGTGAAGCGAAAGCTAATTGAAAATGACACATGTTATGAGTGTAAAACATACAGTGTTGAATTGTTTATTGAAAACTGCTTTGAAAGACTGAGATACTTACAAATCTTATGCTGAAAAATATATGGAGAAGTTTTTGAATGAATAATGTTTTATTTTTAAAATTTACTTAATTTGTTTTCATTTATTTAACTGCTGGAAGATCTAAAATGTATGAAATATTTCTTCAAAACATCCATGTCTCCAAAACTTTATCATTTATTGTAATTTCTCATAATTTAAGTGAAAAAGAGAATGATCGAATAATTATAATCTTGGAATGTAAAGTTTTTCTACAAAAAAAAGTCTCAAAAGTGCTTTGTCTGATACTACTGCATTCAGAAAAATTTGTCCGCATCATAACGGTTAAAGTTCTTTTGAAATATGAAAAATATTTTCATAGTTTTTGGCCTATTTTTCTTAATATTTTTTGATAGGAAAGGGTACCAAAAATCCCAATTTCAAATTTTCATAACTGCAGTTAAAGTTATAATCCAAATTAATCATGCTTGTTTTTTATATTTTGTACAATATCAGAGGAATGCAGATCTTTAAATGCCTTTGGTTCCTTATCTAGGGTTTCTCATTGCTTTTTAATGCATAGGAGATTGATTGATGGAGGATTTAATGATCTATTCATTCATTCTTAGGGACAACGCTTGTGCAAAGCTGCATGAGAGTTTGTAATTTGCAAATGGCTGTATTATGTATTTAGGTCTGATAAAAAGTTTATGGAGGACTCAAGAGTTTGTTGTTTGGAAGCATATATGATCCTAAACAGTATGGTAATATTTTTTTTTCATAATTAGATTAGCTTGTGCTACCCATACGCTATTTGATGATTTTGATCTACATAACACAACAAAAGGATTGCTTGCAACACGACAATGGCTAGTTAAAAATTTATTACAAAAAATTAAAGCATGGTCCTTAGCTTCTTTTGAGTCCAATAAACCACTTCGCAAGAGTCAGTCTATCTCATTAGTAAACATAGAAGAATATACACAGCTTTATACATTACTGAAGAAGAAATATGGACCATACTTTGTTGAGGTATATTTTGATATTTATCTGCTAATTAGTTATCTGAGAGTAAATTTTTTTTTCATGGTATTATTTGGTATTGTTATTATATGCTCTTTCACTGTGAATTTGAGATATTAAATTACTTTCAAAAAAAATATATTTGTAAAAGTGGTTTGTTATTCCCTTATCTACACTGTAGAAAAGGTCCAGCTTAAAGAGGAATTATTGTCTTAAAAAAAAACTAGTTTTTTTGTTTTAAAATGATCTTGATTTATTTGCTGTTTGTGTGAAAAATGTCTAATTTAACATAGCTAATTCAGAGTTGCTCAAACGTATAAAAAGCTTGCTAGTACAAAACGCTACATTAATTAGCATTACCTTTATCGAAAATATGTCATTGTAAAAACATATTATTTTCTCACAGTTTTCTAAAAAATTATGTTAACTAAATTTCGTTTTGCAAGGGTAAAACTTTAAAGATCAGTATACGATTTACTATCTTTTATAGAACATTGTAATCACCTCTTGTAACTGTTTTGAAATGATAAGATTCAATCAAAAAAGAAAAATCAGTTTTAGGTACTTAATATAGTATTTTATCTCTAGTCGTTGAATAGTTAAGTTTAAAACAATGTTGTTGTTTTAGATTTGGCCAGAAAGCACTGATCCATTAAAGTTTGTTTATGAAGATATAGCCATTGCGACTTATCTCATTGTAAGTAATTTTATAAGAGTATAGATTTTCCTTTTTAACTGTAACATTTTTAAATAATGTGATGTTTGCTGCAATTCATCCAACAGGTTTGACAAATCCACTTTTTAATCTTGCCTAATATTTATAAATATCAAAGTAGTTTGGTTCCTGTCTGAGATGGAATAGATAAAATATACCTAAATTATGGTAAATGTATAATATTGAATCTCATAATAATTTTTAATGGAAATATGTATTTTCAAACTACTTATAATGATGTGGAAACTAAATACATTCCAGGTTATATTAAATATTTCTGCAGCGTTTTATTGGTTGATATGCATACAGCCATATATTTCCTGCTGATATAGGTAATGTTATTGTTGCTGCTGATAAATGATTTTAATTTTTATGTTCAAAGTTTAATTTTGTTTAGTTAATATGGAAGGAAGAACGAATGAAACTTGGGACTGAATTTAAGCAGTCTTTTGTGGATTTGGGATGTGGAAATGGTTTACTTGTTCACATTTTGTCTAGTGAGGGAGTATGTGCTAAACTTATATAATTATTTGTTTGGCTGTTCAAAGAATTTGTTAATAACGGGCAGTGTGATAGCATGTCAGGAAAATGACATCATGGGTTAAATCATTAACAATAGAATTGTTTATATAAATATGATACAACTATACTTTATTGCAGTGAAGTGGCATTAATCCGTATCAAAATAATTTAAAAAATCTTATATCATAATTAATACCCAGCGTGTGTAGCTTTGAAAATAGAATTTTCTAAGAGAAAATTTTTTATAAATATGTTGCATAAGGATACATTAAGGAATAATTAAATTTCTATCATATTTTAAAAGCAGAAAATCAAGAGAGCCTTTTCCAGGTGCCAGGAATTCCTGAAATTAGTTGGTTTTGGATTTGTTCTTTTGTTGAGTTGGAAACTCAGAAAAAAACACTTGTGAAAGGTTAAAATTTTTTGTAATGATCCTAAGTTTATGCCACCAGCATCTACAAAAAATTTTTGCATTCCAATCTAATTTTTAGTGTACATTGAAAAATAAGTGTCTCAAGAAAATAAATAAAACGATAAGCTGTTTGATATAAGTAACAAGAACATTTCCTCAGACTTGTCTCAAGTTATAGCTGATGTTGAAATGGCAGCTCCGACTGATGAAAATGGCGAGTTTAAACAAGAAGAAGAAATATTCTGCTATCTAAATAGAAAGTCATGGAAGTTATAAGAAACGTTTTGTCATTTACTCAGAATGGCTACTTTCAGTGTTCATACATACATAAAATGGAAGACGAGCAAGAACTATTTATGTTTCAAGTAAGGTAGATTGAGCAAATAGCTCTGAAATATGGTCAGGATGTTGAATTGTAATTTGCGACACCTGAGTGTCATTTGAGCCTTGTTGGAAACTTTAGAAGAAGTGAAATTATTATCCTAGTCTAGTACCTGTAATTCAAAGCACAAGCAAAGTTAGATGTGTTAAATTGCTGAAATAGCACAAATAGTTTGAAAAAACAGTCATGTTATATGTACGAAAAGTGTGGTGTGGGGTTATTCATCATACTATGCTTTGAATGATACCACTCAGGCTAAAACATTTATATTTAGCACTTTCATATGTTATTTATAGACTTTTGTTAGGCGACATTCAAAATAAACCACACATCGAAATTGAATACTTCTTCTTTTAATTTCAAAAAATTCATATTAAGTGAGTTAGATGGGTTTGTTGAAATTTGTTCATATAATAATAATAATAATATTCAATATTAATTTTCTAGCATCCTGGTAAGGGTATGGATGTTTCCAGTCGCAAAATTTGGAACATGTATGGTGAGAGTACAATATTAGAAGTAAATATCTTCATCAATAGTTTTATGTAAGCCAGTGTTTTATGACCAGGGTATTTGAAGTATCATATTCAGCTAAATCCTAATGGTTTACTCTAAGAAAATTTTTATGAATTCATCCTACTATTTATTATAATGGCTTTTTCTCAGAATTTTTTTTTTCATGAATTTCCTAGAATGTTTTTGTATACTTGTTTGTCTAATTATTTTTAAAAAAATTTTTTAATTAAACTGATGTCTAGTTTTTAGACCCCCAGTGAAGCTGATAGTGTTCTATTAATTTCCCTATGTCACTTTTTTTTACTTTTATATGTTTACTTTTAAAATATATTTATATATAATATTTATTTTGCATACATTGCATGAATAAATTTTAAACACTTTATTTTTTTTATTGGTTGAATTCTTTACTCAATATTTAATTAATCTACGCTTCATGTTTTCATCTAAGCTTGATAATTCAATTTAAAACATACATTTTTAGGAAAAACCACTTCAACCTGATTTTTTAACTGTTACACAAGACTGGATTATTGGCAATCATTCTGATGAACTAACGCCATGGATTCCTGTTATAGCATCCAGGTATTTTTTCAAATTCTGAATCGCATACTTTTGAATATAGTAATGTATCATGGCATATTATCAGTTTTCTTAGTATATCCTGAATGATCATAAATTAAATTTATAGGTCAGAGTTGCTCAATGGCTGAGACTCAATATGCTTTTTTATAACATAACTTATGAAATCATTGATCAGCACACAATAATCTGAATGAATGAATGAATGCCAATAATCCAAACCAATTGCTGCCTTTTTGCGTTATAGTCAAAGAAGTTTTTTGTTTTAGGTGGAATAAAGTAGTTCTGTGTGTCAATTTTCCAAAATATTTTTTATCACAGAGTCCTCAGTAATTATAACTTATCTAAAGGTATATCCCTATTTAATTTTTATAAATCTCATTAAAGATTGCGGTTTTGAATAAAAGTTAATTTTAGTAAGGAATTTAAAAAAATCACAGAAAAGTCACCGTTTAACAGTGATAAGGATTCTTAAAGTGTGTTGGCTTGACACTGCTACTGCTTTAAGATCAAATACCAGCTGACAGGAGAAAGAGTAATTGATAAATTTAAAAAGCAGAATTTTTGAGAGAAACTTAATGAATTCTGATAAGGGACAGTGGATAAGTTTAATGAGCAGATGATTTGGATATCTTAGAAGTTATTGGTTAATGACCAGAAGATAAAAGCCATATATTAAAATTTCAAATATAAAGTTCTCCACAAAGGTGACAATGAAAATAGTAGCTTTCTGTGTTGTGACAAAGTTAAGCTTTTTAATCTGTTTTATTGCTTTTATGTTCATAAAAAAATTTAAATACTTATAATGGTTTCTATAGTTTTTAGTTTTAGTTTTGTGGCAAAAACAATACTATCATGTAAACATAGGCAGGCCTAAAAATCTTTGAAAAACTTGAAAAGATATAGGAGTTAAAAAATCAAAAAGCCCATCTTTACAATCCAATTTTTGTTTAAAGCAAGATTATAAGTTTGTTTTTGATCAACTTCAAATTGCTAATGCTTTTAAGATTTTTTTCGATATCTTTCTATCAATCTTTCAAATCTCCTTCCAAGAGCATCAAATATTTATAATAGTCAAACAAACCTAAATTTTTATGGCCAAATGAACATTTCGAAGGAATTTGAATTTTCTACCACATTTCCAGATATGATTATGATTGCAAACTAACTAAAATTGCTCCGTTATTTAAAAAAGAGAGCAAGACAGAACCAACAAACTGCAGGCCCATATCGTTATTGTTAATTGCATCCAAGATTTTTGAAAAAGTTGTTGAAGGTCAAACTAGAGAATTGATTGAGGAAGAGAACATTATATATAAATTTCAACTGGATTTCAAAAAGATTTTTTGACAAACACAGGTTTATCAAATTTTCTTGACAGAATTACAATAGGCTTTGAAAAGGGATGTCATACTAGAATGATCCTTATAGATCGCCAAAAGGCCTTTGATACAATACATCTCAATATTTTTCTTGAAAAACTGAAATCCATGAGTTTTTTAGAGAATGCATTTTTCTGGCTAAAGTGTTATCTCTCAAATAGAAAATATAGGGGAAAGTTAATAAAGAACTACGAACAAACATGATAACACAAATATTTTTTTGCCGGGTTAGCGAAAATACTCCGAAGTTTATAAAATTATAAAATATAAATGACATGTATTTTCAGGACCAGAGATCACAGATTTTTGCTTAAAGTTGATATATTTCTTCAAGTTTTTTTCTATAAATTTTGTGTATACTTGATGTTGCTCAGTCTAGTGGTATAAATTTTGAATATAACCATCAATGAAACTTTTTCACACCCAAATTAAATTAATATAGATAATTTACAGACTGGAATTTCATTATTGCAGATTTTATGATTTTTTCATATCGCACAAAAATACTTTTAAAATGAATATTTTCAAAATTAATATTAAATTAACATTAAAAAGCCAAATAAAATAAAAATAAAAACCAAAATTAATGTTTTTGGTTAAAAAAAATGGGATTATTCTGGGTTTATTACAATTACACTAGTATTATATTAGGTTTAAAATGTTTAACGTTTGAATTAGTAAAAGTTTGAATGATACAGATTCGAATTAGAGAGAGTTGGCTGCATGTAATTAGCAGATATGTTTTGTGGAGTTGTTGTCATTTCCCAGGATTGCATTTTATGTAAATGTTGGTTACCACTGTAAATGCTACCAGAAGTACACGCACACAAAGTGGCACAAGCCGCACAGGTAATTTTCTATTTAATAAATACTGCTTGTTTGATAACAAGTAGAAAATAAATCACCATTATTATATTTAATATATGTGATGAAACTCACATATATGTAATAGTAAGTATAGAAACAGAAATTCTGAGGCTATCATATATCCCATACCATGGCTCGAACCTGGGTCTCCGAATGTGAAGTCTAACCATCTGACTCTCCACTAGGGACTCGAACCCTGGACCTTTGGTTTGTAAGCCAAATGCTTTACAATTAAGCTACGGTTTGCTTATTTATTTTTTTGACGCGATTATATATCATATAATTTTTCTTTTTGCAGGTGGTATTCTCGCTGAAAAAGGGTATATTATATGCCGCTCACTGAAATCATTAAAACGTATTATAGTTATGAACCTATCACAAAGTGCATTACAAATGCATGTTTTGGAACATGAGTTTGCAAAATCTTTAGCCGAAGGTTATGTCAAAACCTTACTCCTCGGTAAATTTGTTGAGCAGATCATAAGAATTTCAATATGTCGTTCAAGGGAGTTTCAAGACCCCAAAAGAACGAATTATTTGTTATTCTGAAAATGATGCAAAAGAAGAATGCTTAGAACATTTGAAACAATACTTGAATGAAAGGGTAATAGATAATGGAAATGTAATAAGAGTAAATCACATTTCAAAACTCTGCTGATCACCAAGAAAGGAATGAATAGATTTTTTTCATTACCAATGATATAGAAAAAGTTACACTTATTGCAAGAATTTTAAAATCACTGAGTGAAGGGACACAAAGTCTACAAATTGGCCTTCTATTTCTGAAGAAATTTCAAATGAAAATGTTAGTATCCCAAACCTCCTAGAAATACTTTTTAAGTACAATTCTTTCTAAAAACAAAAATTCACAATGAGTGACTTGGTTAATTGGTTCCATAGGACAAGATATTGTATATACTTCAAGTCATGGAATCACAACTGTCAAACACATGCGGCTAGGAATACTTACAAAAAGAAAAACTGGATCTAAATTACTTAATGATTTTTTAAATTGATATGGACATTCTGTATGATATGATGAAGTCAATAATTTGGAAACGGCTTTAGCTGAGTCACAAATTAATCAGAAGAACATCCAAGCCTTCGACCAAGCACTGTTCAGCCATTGAAATTTGTCACTTTTGTATAAAATTACTGTGATCATAATCCTGAAACACTCACAGGGGTTTCTATACTTTTCACCAACGGTATGTTGATTCATTGTAAAACGAACAACTTTAAACCTCCGGAATCAAAACTGTCATTCAGATTAACCCTACAATAAAACGGAGATCTTTTTGACATGTGAAAACAGATATTGAAAGACCAACTCCATTACAATTGAAAATCGAGTCACAGGAAGCAATGCTGTAAATGAAAGGCTGTCTAAAAAAAGTGACTACCTTTGGATGATAGCACGTAAAGAATGTGTCACAGATTATCTTGATCAGGGTTGGACAGTATTTTATCAAGCGGTAACAGCTTTATTTTTATAATTTTCAAAATTGGGGAATATTGCCCATTATAAAAGCAAATTTTACAAAGAAAGATGTGTTTATTCTCTTTATCATTCATGAAATTTAAGCAAAATTATGTGGAGCTGTGTATGGCTGCCAGTTGTAACTTGATGTATCCCATTAATGGCTTTGTTGACATAATACAGAAATCAAATAAATTTTTAATGCAGACATGTGAAAATTTAATTAGAGAAGGTTAATTTGATATCATTTTTTTAATGTTTATAAATATGCATAATTTCAGAAGTCAAAATAATTTCTGGTGGTGTTTTGGGGTGATGATGGGATCGAAAGCTATATTTTGCAAGTATGTCGATAAAAAATACCACCTCCTCCAAAAATATAAAATGTTTTGATGTTTCTTTATGTATTTATGTTGGATAAGTTTCTCAAGGTGTATATTATCAAATTGTTTTATATTATTTCGTCTAGTGATTAAGATGTTAGAGAATCACAATGCTTAAGAAAACATTCCCATTATGTGAAACTTGCGATAAGCCACTATTATGTCGCAATTATCGTCCTTATCACCAAGTGGGATCCACGTCTAAATCGTTTTTCTACAGGTTACAGCCGCTGACAGCAGTGCACCACATAGCATATTATATCTGCCTGCAATTCACTATTCCCTGCGAAAATGGATACCATACAGGAAATTCTATTTTAAGCGAAAGCTAAGTCAGAAAAACTTGGCTATATATACTAACGCATTGGATTTGTTGATAAATCTGATGAATAATTAAAGCACTTCATTAATCTACACATGGTTTCGATGCCTCCTGTATATTTATAGCAGTAATCGGGAAACGTTTTGCAGTTGCAGGTTTAAAAGATATTCTCATAGAAACCAAATTAACAGGTTTTGGAATAATTGATAACCTTTTCAAAGGTGCTATATGCTCCCAATGGCATGTCAAAAGATCTAGGAAAAAGACATAAAATCATAAGTGAAGTTGATGTCCCTTTGTGTTACAACACGATAAGTAAATGCAATTATCCTTTTCAAAAGAGTGACATTATTCTCAGCCTTTCTTCGTGTTTAGCAATCTCAAAAGCAGCAACTCACAGTCAAAAACAATTTGAAGAGTTTCTGTAATCACATATTGAGAGTCAATTCATACATTTCAGTGCACCAATAAAGAAGTTAAGATATTTCATTCCATCACAGAAAAGCGTTTTGTAACTGTTAATGGGTATGATGTAGCTATTAAATCTGATAGACAAATATTTGCTTTCTTGCTTATTTTCCTAGGTGTTTATGGAATTAGTTTACGCGAGATGCTATGCTATGAGCTATCAAGCATCCGTTTATCTTTTGCTAATGCAGATGGTACACAACCTACAAAAAATAGAGCCAAGTTTTTCAACACAGAGCCAATAAAACCAAAAATCAACAGTTGATATATGATGGAATGGTTTTTTTGCAGAAGCTTCCATCAAACTTGTCAACATTTGGAAATATTTTCAAATACTTATTGAAAAAAGTAGTTAGTGGGACAGCTTGAGTTTTATTTTTTGTTGCTGATTGCCACATTTCAATCTCCATAAAATCTTTTGAAAGTCAAAAAATATAAAGTTTTGGATTGATTAAGGTAATTGCATCACGTTGAGATCAAGCACGACTGAAGCAATTTGATAAGTTCCTCCGTCATCCAAATAATAAAATTGACCTCATCAACTTTCTTGTGAACGACTGGTCAACAAACACTAAACACGAACCAGTACTAACTAATAAAGAACTTTTTGTTACAGTTGAAACTTACGCCTGTCGTATTACAACAAATCGAAGAGGTTTGTTAAAAGATTTAATGCTAGAACTGGAATTTCAACAAGAAGCAGCTGATACAAAGATGTTTCTTTGCTTTTTATATGCAGTCAATAATTTGGCAGTTAATATAGTAACCCAGTTTTTAACTTTGTTTCAATTCATTAAACAGTTTTGAAAATTTCAAGTCATTGTAATGACGAATTAGGAAAATACAACTTTGTGAAATTAATTGAATAATTTGGTCTGTAAAATATACATTCTTAATATAGCGTCATTTATAAGTATTTTTATGAAAATAACATATGTTATCATATTTTTTAGATGCTTCCAGATGGTTTTATTTTAGTTGAGTGATTTAAGTATCAATGGAATTAGTGGAAAATTTTTCCTGTATTCCGGTCTACAAAATAGACATTTAACATTTTAGCATTTAATTTTGAAAAAATTAAATGCTAAAAATTAAATATTTTTTGAAGTATTTTTCTATTATATGAAAAGATAGAAAAATTGCTTGAAATTCATAAAATCTCAAATAATAAAATTCCAGTCTGTAAATTACCTATATTAAATTTTTTTTTTGTGTGTGAAAAAGTCTCATTGATGGTTATATTTAAGTTTTATACCATTTAAGCAAAAATATTTTATTTCTGGTCCTGAAAATACACGTCTTTTTTTTATTATAATTTTTTTTTTTTTTTTTTGTAGGTTTTTTTAAATTTTGGACTATTGTTATATAAAAGTTATTATGTAATTTTTTGACCATATATTTTTACTTCAGTTGTTTGAATATTTTTTTAGAAGTTCGTTCTTAACAAGGTACTTTGTTCTTCCCTGCTGTTTCTTTGATTTCTATGGAAAGGTAATATAATTTCAAGTTTGATTTAAGATATTTTGGATACATCTTTAAATCCATCTTTAATGAAAGCTCAAATTTTACGTAATTTTTGAAGAAATCTATCCCAAATATACTTATAAAACATTATCTTTAGAACGTTATCCTTATAAAACAAAAAATATTATGTTTCTAGACTTAATAAACAAATTTCAGATCTGAAAAAAAATATCACTGGGTGTACATCGTACATAAATTGTAAAATTTACAATTTTCTCTTGTTTTTATAGAATGTATTTCAGAGTAATATTATTTAAAAGTTATTAAATTATATATACGCAGATATCTATTATGGTGGGCCTGTGTAGTAAACAGATATCTTGTTATATAGTACGTGTGTGTGTGTGCGTGTGTGTGTATGGTACATGTATACATATGTACCTGTGTACATGCACTACTAATCAACCTGTCTGAATTTTTCAATTTGTTTGGGTCCGATTATCGATTTCCGATATTTGATTACGAACTTTTTAATTCGGAAGAAGATCTGAAAGGTCTTATCATCAAATCGGGTAGTGGCTCAATTTAAAGCCTCCATTTGTACTACGGCAACAATCGATTACGCACATTCTTTTGTTTTCGCTCTCGAGTAGATTTGAACCCACGAAATGTCCCATTACAGATTACTGCAATATTATCGGAAAATGTGCTACCGCTAGGCCACAATGCCTTTTATTTACATCTCACCAGCATTCTTCAAAGAGGTTTAAAATTTTTTAATTTGATGCTATAAACTTTTTTTGACTGAAAAATACATCACTTGACACAATGGACTAAAAATTGTATTTTTTGTTGCATTTAGTAATAGCGATTTAAATTTTTGCTGAGACTGTTCTATTATTTCAATTATTTAGATTTTGGGAGCATAGTAACGGTCTGGTTATTTTAAATCAAAATGTACATTAGATTTTATTTTGCTTAGGATTTTGCATTAATCTATTTGAAAAAAGAGTTTTTGCATGTTTTTTAAACTGATTTTGTGCGTTCGTTTTTGAAATACATTTGCTATTTTGTATCTTAATGAGATAGATAGATAGATAAATAGACTTAAAAAGTAAATTACAAGCTCGTAAATGTACATCAAGCAAAATATAAAATATCAAAAGATATCTAACATAAATCATAAAAATAGTAAATGTAATCTCTTTTATTTTGCTCTGTCCTTTAAAACCTTAATTTTACTTATAAAGTACGGGAAATTCACAGAAGGTCTCTAAGGGTTAAGTCAACGTGTTTAAAAAACTAAAAATGAAGCAATAAAATTTTATTGATTTTAAATGATTTAATTATAAGCTTAGTTAGAAAAAATATGTCGTCAATGTCTTTGATATGTTTCCTAATTTCACTTTTAAAAGAAATAAAACTTACATCATTATTGTCTGAAATTGAATTAGGAAGGTTGTAGCAGAGATGAGGAGCACGGTACGTGACAATGATTTCTTTTTATTATGGGCTTGTGCAGTTTATTAGACCTAGCGGTATATTTACCAAAACATTTTAAGGTATAAATATTCTGAAATATTTCGGGTGAATTACCATTTTTGCATTTAAATGTGAAACATAATATTTGAAAAACATTTAACTCCTAATGTTCATTATATTTAGTTCCTCAAAAAGAGGTTTACTTGGGGTGGTTCTGTCTTTAAGGCAAATTACACGAATGGATTGTTTTTGATGTTGATGTAATGCAAGAAGTTTTGATTCTCTTATTTTTTAATCAAAATTTTGATGGTCTAACTTTTCTCTCAAATTTTCTTAGATTTTACTTGGTTTCACTTTCACAATTAGATGCACAGTTATTATTATGGAAAGCGATGGTTGATTATTTTTTTACAGGTTTTCCTACAAAAATTGCTCTAAGAATTTCGCTGATTTTTTTGCAGTTACTCCGTGATATATCTGGTGGTGTCACAGAGAACAAATTTTGAGGAAAATTATTTTTTTACCTAAAACGAGTCTTCTTTTGCAAGTTAAAAAAAAAAAAAAATGGCTGTAACGATTTTCAATTTCTTTGATGTCGATTACATGTCTGAGAAAACTCAATTTATGGCTGAAAATGCTCTCAACCAAACAGAACACTCGATTTGATATTTCTAGGAAGAACATAATGGTGTTACTGATGAATAGTTTAGCCATGCGCATGCCCAAATTCAGACAATTTTTGATCAGAAAATAACTTTTACAAAAATCAATCAGAAATTTTATTATAAACTCATGAATTTAGAAGTCCATAGAGGTTATCCTTTGATAGCCTTTATGGACACCTACGGAAAACTATTTACTGAATCAGATTTTGGTCAATTTTTGGGCCAAAACAGGTTTTTATTTATTTTTCTCAAAAATGTTTTTTTTTTTGTCATTTTATACATGATGTATTTAGTGCATACGCACATCTAAATTATAACCTGTTAAACATTTTGTTCAGGGGACCTGACTGAAATCAAACCAAATTTGGGGCATGCTGATATATCTGCATTGAGAGCATCTTTACTACTATATTGTCAACTTTTAAATGTTTGGCTCTGTAGTCAATGCTTATTTATTATGGTACCTTTTGAAGGTAACATTAAAGTTTAAATGTGCTCCGTGAAATTATGCATGTTGCTATATAGTCTACAGAACCCATTAGGCATAACAAAACACCAATTTACATTTTTGATTACATTCATCAGGCTAATAAAGAATGCTTCTATGAGCATAAGTTCGCTGGTCAAATCCACTAACATACTTAGTATTTTAAGACAAATTTTGTATTAAAAATATATGTATAACTATAAAACTTAATTAAATGAAGGTATCTTAAAACTAAAAAAAGGTAAAAAAGCTAAATTTTGAAGATATTTTACAGTCAGATATTATTGGCTGTGATTTTTGATTTGATTTAATCACAGTTTTTCACTTCATGTTCACTTTATGTTTAAATGTTATTGTTTCATGCTTATTTTTCATGTTTTTCTGTAAGTTCCATCGTACTGATCAGCAAAATTCTCAGTATCATTCATATTTGGAGTATATCAATGACATTGGTACACAATGTGGATTTTTTGTGAAGGAAGATACTCTCCGAATACCATCCACTAAGAGAGTAAGTATATTCATTAAGAAGGTAACTAAATATATATAACTGGTAAAATACCATCCACTCGGAGGGAAGATTTTGTAATTTATTAGAAAAAGTTTAATGTTACAAATTTATTTATACATTTTAAGTATATTGTTTTAATTACGTGAATTAATTTATTTTTCATCAATCATTGGAATACAAAAAAAGTAAAAATCAACCTTGACGCGTGAGAGTAAACAGTGAAAAACACTGTGCTTTACCCCTTATCTCAAAAAAGCTATGTACTTTAACATCCCCCCTGACTTTGATGTCTCTGCCGTTTACACAAGTACTAGAAAAAGTCTAGCAAATGCCAAATTGATAGCATCCTCTATAAAAATTATAAAGAAATGTCCACCTGTTTGACAATTTAGGTGCATATCTTGAAAAATACATGTATTCTTGTCATGACTTCAGGTTACTTTTGTAATATGTCATTATTTGTGGTCATTATTTTATTTGCTAAATTCACTAGCTAAATTCACGTATGTGTCCCTACGGTCAATTTTAACCAAAAATTTAATATTTTTTATTCTTATTTATAACCAAGTGTTGACAAATTGCTGCCTTTGACCCGTAATGGTTTAGTTCAATAACTATCAAAATATGCTTGTGTCTGCATTATAATTACAATTTAATATGGGTGTTATATTTAATCCATTTGACCACGGATGTATTTATAAGAAAGGACCAATCATAGTCATAAAGTTAATAGAAAGATAAAAAATAAATAAAAATACCATTGTAAGAAAAGACATGTTATCGTACACTATAATAAAATTATATTTAAAATCTCCCTCTGTGATATCGTTTATTTTGGGAAGTACCACAAATTTGGTGGCTCTATAATCTTTAAGAAACAATTAACGTTATGTATAAGGTATGATAATTAGATTTGTAAACAGGGTGGTACTTTTGTAAACAGGGTGGTTCTCAGATTAAATTGCATACCGTTTATTCATAAAACCCAAACTACAATGGATGCGCAAGCGCCTTTTTATAATTATCAAATTTTATTTCATAAATTCCATACCATTTAATATGTAGTAGTTAATATATTTTCCCACAAATGTCTTTCCAATTAGACCCAAATAACTTTACAAATGTATATAAGGCGACGAATTGGCGTTCATAATCTCTGTTCAAAGCGTATTAAATACAGAGTCCTGGTAACTTTCACCTTCTGACTTTTCAAAGTTATAATAATGGTTTTGCCAAACTGAGTCACTAAGAAAATTTTTCCTTTTCAGGATTTCTGGTAAAGAAAGACCAGATTCATATCCATTTACATCTTATATAGATGAATATTTATCTTCTTTAACAACATTGGTATGAGCTTATATCGGCACCAAACTAAATGGCATCTGCGAAACAATCAATGGAAATGCTCCAGGCCTTAGATCCAAGATAGAAGAGCTTAAAAATACAACTCCTGGCCATAGAGTCAATGTTGAGGAGTCAAGAAACACAACTCAACTTTTCAGGGTTTCTGGTAAAGATAGAGCAGAGGCTTCTGAAGTTGAAGCTTGAGTGAGATTTTAATTTTCAACATCTGCCAGCCCCATAAAATATTTTACCCAATTCATCAAGAGCTGCTGCTTACAGTTAGAGTCTTTGCTCCAGTCACTTGTGACCTATAAAAAAAAGTTGTTAATACACATAATTTTTGGTTTACTGGATAATGGGCAAACACTATTTTAGGCATAGGTTTGCCTCTCTTCCAACTTTTAAGAAGTTTATAGTCATTTTAACTGTGTAATTTGTACTTAGAATAGTCATTTCCTTACCTCTCCCTGCTGAAGTCAGGGCCAGAAGAGTAAATAGCTTAACATTTTCATTGTCAATGCATAATTTTCTCCTGAACTTTTACTATAATTTAAAACGTTGTCCACATTTCAAATATAAGGGGAACGTAGTTTAGTTTTAGGTCTTCTACTAAATACTCCAGTCAGACTACAAACTCGTGTATCCTTCCAACATTTACATTATCAATAGGGGAATGATAAACTGAAATTGCCGACCTATGTGAATTTTAACTAGAATATTTGTATCCCATCTAAAACATCTCGGCTAAAAAAATTACACTCTAGAGCACTAAAATTATTAACTTTTTTTCCTATTACACCTGCTAGTTCACTTTCTTCAGACCGATTCGTAATTTGATAGAGACCACTTTCTTCATGAACTTGCGATAAGGTCTGTAACTTGTTCTGATAAGCCCTTATCTGAAAGGACTTGCCTGAAACCATCCATACCGCTAAATTCATCTTTTGGTTTGTGATGAATGGATGTGCTCCCATTTTCGTACTCAGAAGGTTCTAAATTTAAGGAAGAATCATAGGATTTGTCAGACATTTAAAAAAAAGCTGGAAACCATGACTGTGACTGCCAAAGGGGTGTCATGTTGAATGTCCTGATTTCTTCTACCTAAACCTTTGCTAAGACTCGGTCTATCTGCGAAAATAGGGGGAAGGCATAAAATACATAAACTCTAGCTTCTCCAGCATTGTTTGAGTGTTTGACAGACCTGCTTTTTGGGTTTGGTGTCAAGAGATCTATGCTGGTACTTGGTAAGATATATTGGAAGCAAACAGGTCTATATTTGAATTACAGTCATAAATACTTTTGGATTTATTTTCCACTCTCTTCAATCCAGGTGATACCGAGACTCACAATCCGCAATTATATTCATTTTTCTTCGGATGTGCTCTGCAGTTATCATTATTTAATTTTCTAGTAGAAAATTCCATATTTCCTTTGAAATCATCTAGTTATCTATTCTTTTTTTTCCATCCCCTTCCCTCCTTTTTTTTTAAATAACTTAAGGCTGTTATGTTGTAAATTTGAAAATGAGTCGAGGTCACTTTGTTGACCTTTGTAAAGAAAAACTGCGCTCATTTTACTGCAAGAAGTTCAATAAAATTTATGTTCTTTTCCTGTTCTTGAGCTGACCATACACCTGCTGTGGAGACTCTCTGGAAGTAAGCATACTAACTCCTTATTAATGCATCTGTTTGAATTAATTTGGGTTGTATTATCTTTAGATGGCGTCCAGTGTTTATAATTAAGTTTTTTTGCCACCAAGATAGTTCTCGTAAAGAATTTTTGTTCAGCTTCATTTCGAAGTTTTCGGAACCTTTTTTTGTTACAATCGCAAGTACCTTTTATTCAACTTTTCTGGTACAACATCTTGAGCTGTGACACTTAAAAGGTCTATTAACGATGACAGCAATTTTTTTAGTGTTGTGTTTTTATTGTTTTTCATTCGATAACTCTTCTTTATGATAGTGTCTATTTTTTCCCTGGGTAATAATAGTGAGATTTTCAAACTTGAAAAACTATTTCTTGAATAGTAATCATTTCTGATTTGTTCAAGTTTTTTACCAGACCCGAGTGGTGTAGTAGGAAAATGGTTGTTTCCCGAGGTATTCTTACAATTCCCTTATAAGAGGTGAAGACTCCATTTGGAAATGATGATAGGGAATAAATTGATTCAAACCTTTTACGTTCGTCTCCGCTACCCCATTTTTTTTGGCTTTCCACTTCCCAATCTCTCCAGGTGGCAAAAGTTATATTTTTCTGGTTCGGCTGACTTAAAAATCGGATTTATGTAACCTCTTTTGAAACTATGGTGAGGTTTTGTTGCAAAGAACGCCAATATTTTTGAAAATATTTCACTCGACTCGCAAGAGGAATTTGGATTCTTCTGAGTTAAAATATTCTTTATCATAGAATTTATTTCTGTTGTGTTTATAGAAAGTCTCCAGAAAATTTAGAAAAGATTTTCTTATCTCCATATCCTACATGGTTATTTGGATTAAAGTTTCCTCTATATTATGAACACTATTTCATCGCCTTAAGTACCTTTGGAAGAGGATTTTGTCTAATTGAAAATTGGTTGGAAAATAGATTTTAAATCTTATGGAACTTCTAAAATAAAGTCTAAATTTACTTCTTGATTTTTCCTTCAGAAATTAATTATGTTCTAGTTTTGCAGAAATTACGTATGGCATTTAAAGATGACATTTCAGGTTGTCATCACCGATATTTCATCATCGCTGGTCGTTAACTAATTACCTAATTAATTTGTCTTGGCTAATTTTTTCCGAAAAGTAAAAAAAAAAAATTTTTTTTTTGTGAATTTTTCTTGAAAATTTAATTTACAGTTATGCCAAAATGTATTTATTTAGTTATTGATATTTTCAACGTTTTCCAGGAATTTTAGTGCTTGTTTAATTGGACCTTTGACTTAGGCGAAGAGGTTCTACAAGTTCACTCAGGCTTTTCAGTCTGTATAGATGCTTACCTCAAAAACCATTTATTATTTGTTGCCGAAATTTTGAATGACGGTTATAAAACGGTAATAGTAAAAAAGAAGATTTTTGAAAGAATTTCAGATATGGGCAAATAATTATAAAGCCATGAGTGGAGAACACTGACAGTTTTCTGTCTGATACATGCGCTCATTTTGATAGGTGCGAGTGCACCTATCAAAATGAGCGCATGTATCAGATATAAGATTTATGTATCAGATTTAAGCATTATTGAAATTGGATAATGTTTGTGTGAAGAAATCTTACGACCTATCGATTTTTTATGACGTAATTTTTTTTTATGAAATTATTGGGTTATCATTCATGCGGGAAATTTAGGCCTATCTTCAAAATTGTCTTTCATTGGCCTAAGTCTTATTTAGCTTTCATAAACTTTTCTTAAAGTCATACTTTTCGATTCTACAGGGGGAAGAAACAAAAAAAAATTCTAACATAATGTCTGCGTTTATTCAAATAATAATAGCGTACGTGTATCGTGTAGATTTGTCAGATTGGACAGATTCGGACATACAACGAAAAAGAACAGGACTCTGTCTTAGTTGGCATCTTAAACTTAATCGATATAAATGTCAGAAATACTGCAGTTTTTGTACCTCGCAAAGAAAGTAATGATCCTAAAAACTGCAGCTCTGTTGATAGACTTGTAAAGAACAATATAATATCAGAAGTTACCAAAACGTTACTGAAGAGAAAAGAAAAAAATTCAGAAGTTGATAAATTTAGTTTGAACTCTTTTGCTGTTCCTTCTAAAGAAGGTTTGACCATGATTGGTGTCCCAGCGAGTGAATTTGTAACAACTTCTGGTGTTTTGTGGTCCAATTGGAACCCTGGAGGTAATTTACCATGATACTATAAATTTAGGCTTATCTTTTGAAAAACTATTCCTCACTTACAAACTTAGGTAGATATAATTAAAGAGATAAAACGCATGTCATGAGTTATAAATTTTATTGAGCGACGTTTCAGTAGTCATGCTGCTCCTATCACCAGCTTAATGATAGGAGCAGCATGAATCTTGAAACGTCGCTCAATAAAATTTTATAACTCATGACATGCGTTTTATCT
>JAUZNK010088347.1:24404-46498 GCA_035046665.1 Euphysa ruthae | reverse complement strand
ACTACGAATCTGATTTTGAATCAATAGTTACATATGCAGTGAAATATCTAACGTTCTTTGACGGCATTACTGCACCCATCTTGTTTTGCTTTGGACATGAACAATTTAAAAACGAAGCTAAATTAATATTAATAAGATTAACAAACGATATAAACGATTTTATTTCAAAAGTTATCTAATATTGCCATCTCGATCTAATGATCAAAAAAGAAGAGTTTAAGAAGAAGAGCATTTTTTAACTATTATAATCGTTTACTAGTTAATCATATATGAATAATCTGTCAATGAAAAATATTGAAATTAATGTTTTTACCTTAATAAGTGAATAAATATTAAAGGAGGTACTTAAAGGAAAAAATTGACTAAAAGTCCTAAAAGTCAAAAAATTAAAGGAAAAAGTGAATGTGCTATTATTTTTCAGAATAAAATTATATATTCAGAATAAAAACTTAAGTTAAAATCTTTCGCATGGCTCAATGCAGGCCTATGATTTGGAAAATTTCAAGGGGATATGTGGGTAAAAAATTTCATTGACTTATGCAACCAAGTGGATATGTTGGTAACAAAGATATTTCTTTGATAAAACCAATAAAAGAATCAAGAAAAAATTGTTTCGGGAAATCTCAAAAATATAAAGTCGGATCCAAAATTTGGATATGTACCAGTAATCAAACAGAAGGGTAATTTTTTCTTATCATCGCAGTAATTTTAATATCATGTTTATAACATCTTGTACCATAATATGGGCTTAGACCCCAATCAAAAATTTGGGATAATTGGGTTACGCTATCGGTATCTTATCTAAAGAAGTATCGAAGGGTTTAAATGTGATATGGCTTTGAATAGTTTTAATGTTAATAAGTATTTTTCATTTTTCACTAGAACTCTAATGACCATATTTAAAAATTTTATTCCACATGAGATGATTAATTGTAACAATAATAAGATACCAAGGGTTACAAAGGAGATAAAAAATGCTTTAGGCCGGAAAAATAGATTATACAAGAAATACTCATCTTGCTTCACAAATCTTGGCAACAAATTAAACAGCCCCGAAACTGCTCCTAAATCGTACTAGTCTATAATTAACCGTTTAATGATTAATGAACAAATTTCTAACATTCCACCAACTCTTGTAAATGTGGCACTGGAAACAGATTTTGTAAAAAAGGCTGTCTTATCCAACAGATATTTTGTAAGCCAGTGAAACATTGTCAATACTGAAGGTACTATACCTGTTCTCAGCTGTAATACTGATCATAGACTTAGTGACGTAGTTTCTACTTTAGATGATATAATACATATTATAAAAGATCTAAACCCCGAATAAAAGACATGACCATGATGGGATATCTACAAGAATAATAAAAGCTTGTTTTGATTCTATATCTCATCCACTTAAGATTATTTTTAAAATTATTCTTGAAAAAAGGGTAATGATTTTCCAGTTCATGAAAAGTCAAACAAACAGGATATTAACAAATACAGACCAATACCGTTATTTCAATTTTTGGTAAGATTTATGAGGAAATTTTATACAATAATATTTTTAAATATCTTAACAATTACATGTTACATACGGAAAAACATTCAGGTTTTTGACAGGGTGATTCTTGTGTGAATAAACTTGAAGCTATTACGCATGAGATTTACCAAGCCTTTTATGAAAATCCCTCTCTAGAAACCAGGGGTGTATTTCCAGATATGTCTAAAGCATTTGATAAGTTCTGGTATCAAGGTTTACTTTTTAAATTAAAAAGTTATGGTATTAGAGGATCGAGAGAGAGAGAGAGAGAGAGAGAGAGAGAGAGAGAGAGAGAGAGAATGAGTTATATTTAACGTAGGCAACCAACAAATTGCGGAGACAATATTTCCAAATGGGCCTACGTGGCGGGTCTTGGAGTACTTAGAGCCCCTATTTGCGACTATGAAATTCTCTCAACCAAACAACTCACCAATTTTAGCTAGCGTTGAATTACGCAATGACTTTTTCTCAGAAACTCAGAGATAACATGGGAATAAATTTTCGCCAGGTGAGGGAGTCGAACTCGAAACCCGTTGCTCCGTAATCAAACGTCCTTCCACTGTGCCGATCACTCTATGATATACCAGAAAAATATTTGCAAAATCTTACTCAATGGGTAGTTCTCAACATGATCAGCTCATCAGGTAGAGATATTACTGCTGGAGTACCTCAAGTTTCAGTCCTGGACCCTTAACTATTTCTTGTCTATATCAATGATCTGCCTGACACCATCAATTCAAACGCCAAAACTTTTTCCGATAATACTTCTATTTTCTCAATCGTTGGTAACACTGATGTATTTAGTACTAGTATTGATATTGATTTTCAGTGGAAAATGATATTCAATCCAGATCCTAAGAAACAAGGTACTGATTTTATTTTTCTTATGCACACAATATCCTACCCATCAACCTCCCCTCTCGTCTAACGGTACTCCTGTTTTATAAGTATATTCCATTAACACTCAGGTCTAACGCTTGATTAATAAATCTGGTTTGAATAATATTTAGATGAAAAAACATCTAAAGCAAACGAGGTTGTCAGAGTTGTAGTCGGTTCTTTTCACTATGTTCCGAGAAAAGCTTAAAAGGATATTTTCAATTCTTTCATTAAACTTATTTAGATTATACTGACATTATATATGATCAGCCACACATTGAAACCTACTGTAGTAAAATTGAGACTGTCCAATACAAAGCTGCGCTTGAAACAACTTTTTATCAAAGGATTTTCAAGAGAGCGACTTTATCAAGAGTTGGGGTTTGAGAGTTTCCGTGATAGACGATGGTTTTGCTGCTTAACTATAATTTAAAAAAATAATATATGGCGAAAGTTCTAATTATCTAAAGTCTTATTTATCATCTTTGCTAACAGTTTGTTAATAATAATAATAATAATAGGAGAATTCAATTGTAATTCCAACTATTTTAGATCGTCTTTTTTTCCTTATTGCGTAAGAGAATGGAATAAGCTCGATCCAGCTATTCGTAACCAAAAGTCCTTGTATGGATTTTAAAAATGCCTAATTGAGATTATTCGAACAAGACAGTGTTCTATATTAAATTTTTTGATCTTCTAGGCTCAAAGCTTCTAACTCGTTTTAGAGATGAAATTAATCCTCTATGTAGTTGTAGCATTGAGCCTAAAACCACTCATCATTTCCTTTTTGCGCTTCCCTTTTTTCTCTTCTATTCCACAAATCATTCCTGATACCATAACCGAATTATTTTGATCTTAAGTAAATCTTTCTGATGACAACCTTATTAAACTCCTTTAATACCGTGATAAAATACGGAACACGCAGGTCAATGCCTCCATAATCGAATGTACAATTACTTTCTTAAATGAATCAGAAATAGTTGATATACCTCTTCTTTGACCCTTTGTAACTAGTAATTTTATCAATCACTTAATAATGATTTTTAATAATTTTTGTTTTTTTTTTATATATTAATATTTTTGTTTTTATTTTATGTGTCGGTGTCTCACTGATAAGATTTTTTAAGGCGTTACATTGAGTGTTGTAGTCCTTTTTGTTCTTGTAATTCTCCACTATGTATAGAAAAATAGTTTATTACTTAAGTAAGACATTGTATTACCAAACATACTCAATGGCAAATTTGCTAGTGGGAAATACAGGCAATGTATTTGGTCGATCTATGCATAGATCAGTAGCACATGCATTTTTTGAGTTTGGGCAAGTGATCGGTTTGGGCTTCAAGTAATAATAACATGTCGTTCCATGCATTAAGCTCAGGTGACTAGCGAAAATCGTTTAATTTCGCTACTTCACACTCATCAAGGCCCATCCATGCATATTTGCTAGTAGCAGGGTTTATGAATGTTTGAAATGTTACCTCAGTGGTATTTAGGAGGAATGATATTCCAAATTTTTTTGGGCTTACGTTTCTTCCTTTTATTATCAGTTCACGGTGAAGCAAAAACATACATGTTGACTTCATTAAGTTGTAACAACTCCCTTGCAGTATTGTACCACTCTCCGTCATAATCTTCAATGCATATAGCTTGGAGCGCACTAAGTATTTCGATTCCAGTTTGATTTCCTCAGACTATCGTAACAGGAGTATCATTTAATAACCAGGTTATTTTTATAGTTCTCCTAGAACTTTCTTTGATTTGTTAACAAAAAATTTATAAAGATTATTTTGACCGTCCTCACTGCGGCGTTTAGCCGCTGACATCAAATTTTTCAGAGGATATTGGCATGGAATTCTTACACATTTTCTTTTGATAGTTTTTTTTACTTTAAAAATGATATTGCTTGTAGTATCAGAGATTAAAGCTCGGTCTCGTCGGAAACTTTTCAACGTCGCATTGGTTATGTGATACTAGAAAATACGACTTGTAGCCGGTCTTTCATTCTGATTGATAAAACATCTAAGGTTATCATAATTTTATACCAATCTAAAATAAAAAAGTATACTTTTATTGCAAAGATATAAAATACAAATGTAATAATCAACCAGACCAAATATTAGAATAATAGATGTTTAAGAACATTTGGATGGAATGTTAATGATTCTTTTGTAACGTTTAAATTTAATTATTTGTCGACAATTTTTTGAAATTAATTTTGATTTTGTTTTGATTTGTTAACTATTTTTTCGATTGAATTATTTTCTGCAATTCAAATATTAATAATAAAGAAATGGGAAGGCGAAACAAATTAGAAAACTAGGTATGAATTTAGTGACCAAATTCATTAGGAAACCAATTTCTGCGGAGTCAGCAAAAAAAAACCTTCCTTACTATAGATAATTTTTCGAATTAATTGCAAATGAAGTCCAGCTGCAAAACTCGCTAATTTCGCTTTTTTTCGCTTTCGCAATAAGGTAAATTATATATTTTTAAAATATAGCTGTACCATACATGAAAGACTTAGGGAGGTTTCATGTTTCACTCGCACTAAAATTTTTATAAATAATACATCAGCTTTTATGGACGGGTATAACACCTGGTGACACGATACTAAATGTACTAATTGTGGTAAATTTGGTAAATGTGTAATATAAGTCTTTACTGATCATATTTGCTTACAGCACACGGAGAACATATGATCATAATTTGAAAGCATTTGATTTGTAATAAAGAAAAAACACTTGTTATAATTATTCCATAAAGAAATTTTAAATTTTTACATCTTACCAATTTTACAAAACTTTTATGAACATATCAATTCACTTACTTTTTATCCAACAAACTCTTTTAGCATAAATTTTGAATAAACTACAATCATTGAGACTGTGTTCACATCATACAGGATAAACATAGCTACTATTTTTATGGTCAAAGTACATAAATATAACTATTTAGGAGAGTTTTTTCTTTTTTAATAAAGAGTAAACTATAAACGGCTGTGCCCAAATAAAATGAGTTCAAAAAGCATAAAACGAATATCTACACCAGATGAGCTTTCATGGATCGACGATGAGCTACAACTACTTCTACTTTCCACAATAGAGTTTAAAGAGTAATGCGAAATTGATTGAGAAAACTGGCAATCGAAAAGATGTAGATACGAAAACATATATGAGATAATAACGAGTCGATACCCTACAACAGATGCAGACGTATATTCAAATAAAGACAAACTCAGTAAAGACCGCGCGGGACAGAAACTTAGAAATGTAACAGCATCGTATAAAAAAGCTGCGGATGCAGGAAATTAAAGTGGTGGGGAAAATTTGGCGAAGTTCGCCAGCTGTAACCAACATGAGTAGTGGCATAAAATTCTCTTCTCATCGCAAAACACTAAACTGTACCGAGTCAAAATGAAAAAGAAGGGAAGAAGTGGTTGAAGAAAACAAAGAAAACAGTGAATAAATGGACTACGATGAAGACGAACCTTAAATAAAAAAATAAAGCCCACGTTAGTAGACAACATGTTGCAGACCTTTTAAGTTTTCGAAAAGACCAGAAGATGATCACTAAAATGAAAAGTAAATCCCAAAACGTCCAAATAGTTAGAGAAGACATAAAATTCAAAAAAACAACTTATAAGTCTGACCACATTTTTCAAAAACTGCTAGACAGTTAAATGCTGTCATGGAGGTTTCGGGAATGCAATACAAAGTAATTTAATAATTTTGGCCTAACTTGTTAATACTGCCCATTTAAATATTACATGTGCGGAAGCACATATTTGGATAAAATAACACACAAGGTTCATTTACTTCTGTAGCAGTTGTTGGCATTTTAATATACTTTTAAGTGAATTTTTCAAAGATAGTTTTTGAAAAACGTGGAATTATAGTAGACACCATTGAATTTCTTAATCCAAATGCATTTGCAGTCTTCCTAATGAGACCTCCGTTATCAAGATAATATAACGTAACAGCTACATGGGTCTCAATAAAAACAAACCCGTTTTTCAATAAATGGCTTGAATTCATTACGTGAAAATCACGCACTTTAGGTGTTCAAACTACAAATTATTGAATCTTAAAATCTATCCGATACATAGCGTACCAGTCTCGAGAACAGGAAGGCTTATCCTTTATAATTTTATGTCGTTGTGAAAAGATATCTAGTATGATGTGAACATAGCCTAAAACATCTGCTGTTCTAATAACTTTTTGCTGATACTAAAGTTGAGTGCACTTGAATGCTATTTGACAGAACAAAAAATATTTTATTATTCAAAACATTAATAATAATCTCAATAAAAGTTTTAATACTTGTTATTAAAACCATATTTATACAGATAAAAAATATCCGTTTCGCGAGTTTAGAATTCTGATATAGGGGTCCACAGCAATAAAACATATTGCATAACAAATTATTAAATCTAGTACCATATGAAATAAACATCATTTTGCATTTTTACTAGGTAATCTGATGTTGGCCTTATTACAAGTGACGTTTAATTGATTTAGCATTTCTGCTATATTTAGCGCTATGAACCACCTCAAACTGAAAAGATTAATAGAACATAACAGTATAGAATATGACAAAAAAATAAAAAAAGAAAAATAAAAAACCGAAAAGTCAGCTCCAGCTCACAGCATAATCATAAATGTTACCAGAGACTTTTAATTCAGAAAAATATATTACAGCGTGATTAAAGTAAGGACTTTAAATGACTAGCTGATACTATGATTGCTTGGAAGATTATTAATTACATAAAACGTATTTTTTATTGAAAACTTAACACTAGGTAACAAACATATCAAGAATATATGTTCGATTTTATGAGGGAGTTTTGTAAAATTATATAAAAATATTTTTGAGAAGTTCTCAAGGTACACGTTTTTGGCTTGTAGAAAAAGAGTTCTTCAAAATTTTGGCAAATATAAATCAGCATTTAATAAGATTGCATCATTCAATATAGTGATATATGATGACTGTGTTTGACAAGAGATCTTCATTTATGCAAAGTTAACGTCAAAGCTTTTTCAGAACTGTAGCATAAATCAACTAATGTTTATATTCTCCTGAAGATCTTGGATCAGTTTTAAAAGACAAGGGTTGATATCGTTCATTTAAGAATAATACCACTACTACTCTGCTTAGAGCCACATAGTTTGCCCATAATTAAAGTCTCTTTGTGTCAGTAAGTCAAAATGCACAGCAATTCGTTCTAGTGTTAAACCTTGGACTTTACGAACAGTACATGCCCATAAAAGCGTTGGAGAGAATTTTGTTCTTTTTATAAAAAGAGAAGATTTAGTAGAGCGCAATTTGAAATCACTTGAAGCACGTTCAATTGAAAAAGACTTGTTAACTCTAGCAAACGGGTCTTTACCATTAGCCGACAAACCCTCCATAGATTCATCAAATTATACATAAACCTTACTTTACTTTGATACATTTTTTTGTGCTTAATAGAACCTATTTTTTCATTGATTAACCTATCTAAGATATCAATATTTACTGTCAACGGAACTCTCGCAACAACTTTTATTTGAAAAATCTTTGGAAGTTCTCCAGTTTGACTCTGTGGCTACTACTTTGTTTACAATGTTTATTGGAAGGTTTTTCGGTAGGTCATCTATATCATGAAAATAATTGCAAGCACTATTGATTTCCTCCAGCATTGTATTATTATGGTAATATGCTGGTGCATTTTCATTAAAAATTTTCAATAAATCATGAAGGATCAGATTTAGATATAAACCTGATCTTGAATAATAATATCATTTGATATGCTGAGCTGTCAAATTGTCAAATGTCGAACAATATTTAACAGATCTATTAATTTCTTGTTTCCTCTCTGTCGAATAACCCCATCTAATTATGCAAATTCAGAAATTTTCCATTTATGCTCAAGGTTTCACCATGCATTTGAGTAATCAGAATATATTGGAAGCTCATGGAACAGAGGGAATTGGTACAAATCCCCACATAAAAATTAGCAAGGGATGCAAACGTCTTATCAGATCAACCGAATATTTCATTTGAGATGAATATAAAAGAGAAGCAAGTTAGAAAGAATTGGAAACCTCATCTAAAATAATTGATTTATTTCACTATAGGCATTAAGAAAGGTTGATCTCGTTCTATCACTTACTTAAACGCAACCTACAGAATCGGTGACCTGAATGTAATTGTTCTTTCAACTACTACAGTCTTACATAGTAGAGAGCAATTCCTTCCCTTAAAGACCAGTGTCATCTTCTAAGATTTTCTTCAAGGTTATTCTTGGCCTCCAAACCTTTTTTCTGGCATCTGGATTCGGTAAAAGAACATGACCAGCGGCATCGTTATGTCTTGAAACATTGTTACTCTTAATTACTCTTAATTACTCTTCTACATTTAGATAAATTTTTTTACCTTTAAAATATTCAATAAGTGAACAATGCAACATCTCTAGGCAAGAGATTGTTTGATTCGACCTAAAAGTTTGAAACTATCTCCTATGCAATGTTCTTTTAATGAACAAGTGTTTTAAAGTTCTTTTAACAAGGATAATTTCTGTGTATATAAACAACACTACTATTCCGTGCCTTATTTTTGATTCACTATATTTTTTTTTATTGTTTTTAAACCGATTCTTTTGAGCATGTTTTCCTTTTTAAATATTTCGCAATCAAATTTCATATAGTAGCATGGAGTTTTAAAATGGATTTTCCTAAATGTTCTAATTTTCAAGAAATTATGAGTGAAAGTCACAAAACCAAGATAAAATACAATAAATACTTCGCCAAAATTTTTGAATCAATTTATTTGTCGTCAAAGGTTAATGAAACTGTCTTTAAAGCACTTTTTAATTTTTACGTGGCAAAGAAAAACCTGATTGAAATTATCATCAACACATGTCGATTCCCACCAAAAAACCCCAATAAAAAGACACTTTCTGTACTGGTTGTCGACCACATCTCTACAATAAGAATCTGGTAGAAATACCAGAAACATACAACGAGTCAACATGGAAACCTTTATGAAGTCTATCGAAAGGTTACAACAGATTCAACCTAGTTGCAGATAATTACAGGGAAGTTTCAATAAAATATGGGGAGCGGCAAAAAAGATATACTACTGTAACACTTATGATTGATTCTTTAACATCAAAAACCACTTGTAATTTTGTGAAGAATGAAGAATGAAGAATACAAGACACCACTGATAAAAATGATCTTAAATCAGTAATATCTAATAAGTTAATAGTTGTGCATATAAGTTTCTTTCAAATTGAATAAATCGAATCGCAAAACAATAAAACATTCATCCATTCTAATTTTATTTACAAATCTTGTTGGCGAAATCCCAATTTACAACACGTTTCTAATTTACTAGTAAAGCAGTATCGGGAAAGTTAAAATTATGGACTGTTAATTTGCCATAACAATGGTGAACACAAAAAGGAGAAAAAATTTATAATAATTTAGTAGTTGCAGTCGGACAAACTGATTAAGCGTCTCGGCGTCAATTTAGTGACTTATACTTAGATCATTATACCAAGAGGGTTATTGCAATTTTGCTTTGCATTGTTTCATAAATTTTATTTAGATATAACTACAGCAAAAAGGACGCTGTAAATCATCAGACACCAACCTAAAAGGAGACTTAAATAAAAACAAAAACAAAAGCACTCCAAGTAAACTGATGTCACTGCTTAAAAAATCATTTTTGAGTTAAGTTTCTTCAAAATCGTCACCTTTTCCAACATTGCCGATAACTATAAATAATTTTTTATACGAAAAAAATTGCTTCGAACAAAGTTTAAAATGATATTGTAAAATATTTTAAAAAAATACTGTTCACTTATGAAATATGAAAGTTTATTAGGTTAATAATATTGTACTTGCTTTAAAAAAAAATTTTTGCGTAATAGGTTGTTTAAATTTTTTATTTTCTCGACTTTAACCAATCACCTCCTAATTTCCTTGCGGTCTCTGCTACCTCAGGGACAGAGTCGTGATCACTCCAAGCGTAAGTATGTGCATGCAATGGAAACAAACTAGTGAAACAAAAGCTATTGTGTTCCTCTATTACAGGTGTGGCACTAAAGTTGTAATTGTACAGACAAACCACACTCTTATATGTTGGACTGACTGTAACAGGTATTTTTCCTTTCTTTAGCGATTCCATTACTAATAGCGGATTGTATCCGCACATTTCTTGGTAAACAGGCAGAATATTGACAAATACGCGTGGATTGATTTCCATCCCAATTATTTTATTTTCCATGAGAAAAAACTCAACGTCGATAATTTGATTGTTACATTTTGTAACTTCTTTCAACTCGTTAACAACTTCAACATATTTTTTCCGAAGAGCAGGACTGTCGTACTTACTTTTTGTTGCAAGATACTCAAATTTCGCAGGATTTTCTTCTTGGTATACGCTGTCTACAATTGCTAAAATTCCAACCGTGTCACCACAGACATAGCCATCGATCGAAATACGTGGATATTTGTCATCAACATATTTTTCAATAATGTAATCACTTTGAATATCAGGAAGAGTGTCACCATGACGTACAATTTGAATACCTCTTGAAGCACATCCACCTATTGGTTTTGCTATTAATTTCTCGTTGACGTCTTGCGGCCATTCAACTTTTCCGTTACTTTTACCCAGAGTAAATGGTAATCCTTGCATTGACTTTATGGTCTTCCTACACATGTATTTGTCATTACACACGCGTGCTAATTCTTTAGAAAAACCTTGGTCTTCAATGGAGAGGTTCCGGCTTATAAAATCGAACCCGTCATCACTTGTAGTATAGACATCTGATAAGTCTGTTGTTTTGTCTACATCATTCATATGGATTGTTTTATAGTCTCCTTTCCAGCTCTTTGGAATAACGCGAGCAAGGAACTCTTCTGATTGCGAAGTTATGATAGTTCTCATGATTAATTAGCTAAACAGAAAGAAAATAATTTTAGACGTTTCTTCATCCAATTGGATTCCCAAGTGGCCAATACTTTTTTTCGAAATGGATAAATTTAAACTATTATCCTAGAATAATTTTTTTAAATTTCAGATCGGATACATTGTAATTAGCACAATTTTGTCAAAAAATTGCCGATAGAATTAAGGGACCAAACTGACACCATACAGCCCCTTTTCTTAAAAAAGAAATTTTAGAAAAAAATGTCTTTTAAACAGTTTGGTTTGTGCATCTAAGGTTTCATAAGACAAATTAAAATAATAACAACGAAAAACTGCCAATGTTTCAGACATTTAAGTATATTTAAATCCAATATATTACTGTTCTCACAAAAATAAATTGTTGAACCACCTTTCGACTAATTCATATCTTGATATCAACAGTAGTTGTATTTCGGAGTGTATATTTCATAAAATTTTAGTGACACCCTTAAAATTGATTTGGAAGGCAAGAAAATTTTCTAAAAACATTCCTGTAAAATAAACTGTAAAGAACCCATTAATTATGAATGAAGTGAAAAACAATAAAATCAAAAATATTTTAAGCACCCCGATAATACTGCTTAACAGATAATTTTAGGGCACGAATTCCTCAAAATCGCGTCGTCAACCTCGTAGTCTAAAAGTCTAAAAGTTCGCAATCACACCCAGCGTGTTTGACTGCAATCGAATAAACTAGTAAATCAATTGCTATTGCGTTCCTCTACCATAGGTGTGGAAGTAAAGATTTAATTGAGTAAATCTACACAAAATATCTTATATCCTAGATCGACCTTTATAAGCATTTCACCTCTTTTCACCAGCTTTTCATTAATAACCTATCATTTGATTACCACATTTTTTTATTTCAAGGTGGTGGTCTTTGTTGTTTGTTTATTTATCTCAGGCAAGTTTTATATTTTCCTGACGGCATACTGGATCATAATGTCAATTTCTCCTGGTCCAGAAGTTACCATTCTTCTACTGAGTATTGTCTATCATTTTATGTTATTTAGTTTTCGGCACTGCATGGTTATAGTTCTTGGCGGTATCTATTAATTTTTCATGTTCTTTTTCTTCGAATTCTCACAAATATTTCAGTCATTTTGATGACTTTCAATAGGGTTCATAAAAATGGTTTTATTTTTATAGATTTTTCTACAGGTTTTATTTTACAGCTGTTTTTTGAAAATTTTTATGTTATAGTGCGGACTAATTGGTGAATGTTGAGTTTTGAAATTCTTAAACAATTGCGGCTTCCAAAGTTTTAGGCACAAAGTTAATCTAATTGCATTTTGAACAACTTTCGATGACCCTCCTCGGAAGCTGTGTTATTTTCCTTTGAATTGCTTCATAGGAGACTTCCTTAGTCTGGAACATAAAAATCCATATATTTTAAATAAAATGTCCCATACTAAAAATCAAAACTTCTTCAAAGACTGGGCTCTTCCATCGGTATTTTGACATTGCAATGTTAATTTGCAGTATTTAGGCTTCGTCACCAAATTGTTACTTTTGTAATGTTTAACATTAGAACCTGGCAAAATTTTTACGCTATTACTATTACATTTAAAATAAGTTCGCAATCTTGTTGAAAAGTATCAAAAATTATTACGTACCAAGGCATACAGCCCTGTTCAACGTATGCTCGGAGGCCCCGAATGGAGGTGGTAATTTTAATTTCCATTTCAAAATAGACTTCCTTACACAAATAAACAATGAACTCAAATAGAGGAAAACTGAAAAACTCTTGGCAAAGTTTCTTGACTAAGCTATATTTAGCAACGGCAATAAATTAATGCTCTAATTAAATAATAAATTTTTCCAATTAAAACCATTACTAGATGCCTATAAACAGCTGAAATAGAGAAAAAAAGAAAAAAAAAAACAAATTAATTGTGCTCTTATAAATTTCTTTCCTTTTAACATAATATCTTTACTACTTCAAATAGATGATCAAACTACATTGTAAGGAAGCAACAGCGTAAGTAAACAAATAATTTATTAGTTCAAAGAAGTAAAGTTTAAAGAATAAAATGATATTTGAAAAAGTTAAATGGCTGGATATCGCACCTAATAGCGTAATCTAAACTCCAAGGAAACGAAATAAACAAATAAACTAAGGAATAGAAAACATGAAATATAGACCATATCAAAGACAACCGAATTTACAAATACACAAAGATACAAATATACAAAATTAAACAAAATAAAAAAGTTATTAAGAGGGGTAACACCGCAAAGTCACTTTTAAAAGTTACAAGGACCACCCGAGTACTTTTATTAAACTTAATCAAAAATCAATTCGTAACAATCAATGTATAAATTTTTCATTTTTATGTATTTATCTGCTTTTTATACATATATATGGCAATGGATTCGGTCTGCAATAACATCTGCTATAAATATGAAACTACTCTTTTCATATGAAAGTCTACTTTCTACATCAAATTCCTTGACATCGACATTCAAATTTAATAAAAGTTTTGCCCGATTTATGCTCCGTTTTTATATTACTTGTTGCATATTTATGTATGTACCTCCGCTACCTCGAAGCTGTTTCCTAAATTTTTTTTTCAAAAGTTAACTGTTTCATACGTTTGCCTGTAGAACCTGTGAATTCAGCAGCAAATACACCTGCTCAAATACTTCAAGTCTATGACCATCAGGAGATGAAAGAACAGCACTGAGAGCACTCGGAACAAAATATACTCAAAGCAACTTTTGACATTGGATGTTTTACAAAACTCTATGAACTTATAATTATTACCTTGCCTTCAAAATTAGCATTTTTCATTCCTGGGTGATTAATTAGTACTGTACATGTCTCCTCCCAAAACACACTCAAGAAAGTTTATCCTTTTTGCTTAGGATTCGCTGCTACATAATTCATCTTCGACATTTTCATTAAATCAACATCTTTTAGCATTTGAAGGTGATGAACATGTTCCCATTCTGCTGTAAACATGTCATTATCATGTGAAAATTAGTATTATCATGTTTTTTCACCGCTCCAATTGTTTTGTATACTTTTAGTTAGATAAAATCATCGTATAAAGGCTTGCGAAAGCAGGGCAAGCTTGTTTTCAACCCAAAATGGTAGATGGTAATTTTTGAAAAAAGAAACTGGCAACAAAATTCAACAAGCAACAATTTCTTACGCTACCAGTGACTAGTATAAAACAAATCTGTAAATAGAAATAAATTATCCGTCAAAAGTATCGAAATTAATTTTGATTTAGTTTTGAACTATTGAAAGAATAGATTTTACAAAATTAGGAAAAAAAAAATTGACTTTATGGTATATTGTATGCATATAGGAAATAACAAATACTGTTTTTGAATAAAAATAAATTATAATTTAGAATGAATGACTTAATGTAACATTTTAACTTAACTTGCCGTTCATAATTATGAACGGCAAGTTAAGTCAATTATGTTTAATGACATGAAATTAAACATTAAAACAATAGATGTTTAACAACATTCGAATGGAATGTATATGATTCTTTTCTTTAATGTTTACAAAAAAATTCTCTGACGACAGTTCAGAAATTAATTTTGATTTGGTTTTGATTTAGTAACTAACAACAAACAGATTTTCTCTATTGTCTCAACTAAATTATTAATTATCTAATTAAATAATTAATTTTCTACTGTTCAAATATTATTAATGAAGAAATGGGGAGGCGAGACAAAATATCAAAAAATTGGGAGGAATTTAGGCACGAATTTTTTTGCGGAGTCAGCAAAGAAAAAGTTTCTTACTATATAGAATATTTCGGGCTAATGCCAAATAAATGCTCCAGCTTTGCAAAAAGTCAAATAACAAAAAAATATATATAATACAGTCTGTTGTTTTCCACGATCATGGAATTGAAAAAAGAAAATTTCATTAATTCTGTTATCATCATCGTTTGATGTTAAAAATAACGTTTTTATGTAGTTTCATATAATTTTATAATTTTCGTTTCCCTTTGGCAAGTTTATGCATATTTTTTTTTTTTTTTTTTTGGGCTTGTAAGAAACGTTATTAAATAAACTCATTGCAGTTATGAAAAGCTTTAAAAAAAGAAAAAACAATCTCAAAATATTTGAATTACCTATTTATTCCCAACAATAATTTTAACTTTATTTTAAAACACAAAAAATGCCAAACAATATCAAGATATGAAGTATGAAAGCCAACCAGCTTTGACAGATACAGAGAGTTGAAGAATAGTGTCAACCACTCTTACAATGTACATATGTACATAATGTCAAAAATCAGACAAAAAGAAAACAACCTAATATATTTTTGTTTAATGTTCACAGCTATCAGTCAATATGGTACTTAACGATGTAAAATCCTGCTCGTTGAAATTCTAAAAAATATTTGAATATATTTTATTTGTTATTTTTTATCATTTACGTGAAAAGCTTCAAATGTACACATTTCCTCCAGGAGAACTCCTCCACGGAGAACTCGCCCACAGTGAATTCCCGGTCAAAACCAGATGAGTTCTAATCAAAATATTGTTTTCAGGAAAATGCGGAGCTACTTAAACTACGTAAATAGAATATATGAAGATTTTGATTAACTACATCAACATACAGCAATTATTTTTGACTCGCGAATATAAACAGCTTCGAAAAAGTACAGTGGAATCGGAAATATCGGACATCTCCATAAGGGCATACTGTAACTCCATGTACGGTTATGTTCAAACTCTCATATAAAAATCTTCAAAACAGGACCAATTTTGTCCGCCTTATAGAGATTCCATTGCTTATTTCCACAAAATATTAACACACCACTTTGAACAAAAAATAAACTCATTACCAGTATTTTTAGAAAAAAGACATTTACAGGGCTATTAACTAATTATTTTAGTTTCACTTGTAATTTTTACAAAATTGGCATGATAAAAACTTTGATTGATAGAATATATAAAGCTAATAACAAGTGGAACAACATACATTTGGACCTTCAAAAACTTAAAACGATATTACAATAGAACATGTATCCTTCTAAACTAATTGGTTGGCATATTAAAAAGTATATTGATAATTTAGAAAGTTAAGAAAAATGATAAAAATTCAGATAAAACCTTTTTTGCTAAGTTACCCTATGTTGGTAAGTATTCAGATAAAATCTGGATGAAAATTGATAATGAGAGTAAAAGGTATTGTAAAAATTTACGTGTAAAATTGGCATTTTCCTCCTTCAAAATTAAAAAACGACTAAAGACAAAACACCTCATCATATTAGCTCTAATGTTGTTTATAAATACAAATGTGCCAGCTGTAATGCTTGTTATATAGGCCAAACATCTCGACATTTGAGCAGAAGAATAGATGATCATTTAAAATCTTAAAAGGTATCACATATCTACCAACATATTCATAATAAGCCAGAATGTTTTAATGTTGCCTCGAAGCATTCATTTTCTATTTTAGATTCTGCTCAGATTTCCCACCAATTAAAGATCAAGGAGGCCTTATACATAGGGTAGGAGAAGCCTGAGTTGAACAAACAAGTTTTTAATTATACTATATCTCTTCACCTTTAATCTTCTTAATTTTCTATATTTCCTACTGTACTTACATTCTATCTACTTCAATTTACTCTAAATTGACATTGATTACTAATTACATCTATGACATTTTTCACAGATTCTTTATTAATACTTATTATTTTTAATTATTAGCAATATTTTGTGTATATATATAGAAGGCACATTAAAGACAGATGATACTAACTGTTTACACATTACACAACTAATGTTTAACCTTGGAAATGATAATTGTATTATTGAAACATGTCGGTTAATAAACTTAGTATAAAATTTTTTTTTGTATTTCTAAAAATTATTTCACAATTTGTGCTTTTACGCTCATTTGGTAATATATATATATATGCATATTCGTTATAAAAAATAACTTAATCAAATTCCGAAGAGTTTAAAAAATTATTTGAAAAGTGCTCTAAAGTTTATTTTTTTTTGATAAGGAAAAACTTTTGAACAATGTTTTTATTCTGTGTATTTTTACTTATCTCACAAGGCCATCTTTATTTACAGACCTACTCGGCTGGAGGTTGTGACTAAAGTCAGGCGAAAAAGTTTTAATTTTACCAAAAAAATTATTTAGTTAAAGATAAATTTAGTTACAAGAATTAATAAAAAAAATTGAGCAAACTCCTCCTTGGATCAATAAAAACAAGGCACAATAACAGCTACAGTCTCCATCATTATTGAAGATAACCTCAATGTTTTTATTGTAGGTTTTTTTTACTGAAATATGATATTTAAACACATAAAAATAACAATCAGAAATACTTGCTAGATTTAATTTTCCTCTTACGCTCTAGTTTTTAAATAAGCGCGCATCTACGAATAAATAAGTGTAACATTAGGGGCTGAAAAACAAGTAGTTATTGACAGTATCTATATTTGGCTAACACAATATTTAATCCTGAAACATAATGTATCTAAACTATGTAATTTCAAATCATATATCTATATAATTTTTGAGATGAGATAAATTCACGACAATAAACAATGGTGTTTTCTAAAATGTGTAGGGCGGGCGGGAAGGTTGTTTTTTCGACAGATGCGGAGAAAAACGGCTCATAGAACACGAACGAGTGCTTTATAGTAAAAAACGCAGTTACCTTTAATACGGAAAAATAACGAAAAATGCACCTAGTTGGTAAGCTAGCGAGAAAATTAAAACACAGTTTAAACTCAGCCTTAACTTTCACATAATTTTATGTTTTATTTCTTATCCCGGAGCTAAATTTAAACATTTTTTTTGTTTTTCATTTATTACATCGCGCTTAACAAACTTTTCTTTGACATCATTCATTTAACGCTGTTAGCACTTACACAGTTGGATACAAATATTAATATAAACAATAAACACTAACCAACGAATGTTATTTTAATTTTTATATATTTATAAGTTTTAAAAAATACGTGTTACAAATAAATAAAAACTAACTACATATTGAACATTTGCTTGACATGCAGATACAAGCCTTAATATTCGATTTAAAGCAAGAAACCGATTTGGAGCTTTTTATAGCTAAAGAGAAAACTTTTCCAAAGGTAACACACCTTAAAGGTAACTGAATTTGTTCCATTATTAGATGATCTCGCGAGTGGGTGTTTCAAAATAAAAAAATTCTTGAGTTGTTTGGTAAATTTATTTGCAGGAACTATTTCCCACATTAGCTCGGGATTAATTTTGTTGAACTGTTAGGAATTAATATTGATTCTAAACTGACTCTCTCGAAGCACATGCGAAAGTTGTGCACTGTAGCAAATATTAAACTTTCTTGTTTGCTTAGATTTATAAGCTATTTATTTGGATATATTACAAACGAGAACCCTCGTCAATAGTTATGTTTTATGTAGATTTTCATATTGCCCTCTAATATGGATGTTTTGTAAGAAAACTGATTATAACTTTATCCATCGTGTTCAAAAACGAGCCTTACGAGTAATCCACAATAACTTTGACCATGATTTTAAAGAATTGCTTCTCTTGGAAAATACAATCAGCGTTCATAAAAAACATTTACAGAGTCTAATGACAGAAACATATAAATCTGTCAACAAGCTAAATCCTAACTAATGTGGGATAGTTTTTCTTTAAAAGATGTACCATACATTCTCAGAAGTTCAAATATTTTGAAACTTCCACCTGCAAAAACATCTAGTTATGGAACAAACTGGTTATATCTGGTTTAGGAAATAGATTGGTTTGGTCGGAAAAGTTGGTGTTAAACTTGAAAAACGATCAGAACAAAGTTAGGTGAATTTGTTGGTCTGGTCTTTTTTCTGAAATTATTATTTTTTTCTTAAATTTGATGGCGATGTAGCTGTGTTTCATCAATAAAGTCAAAAAATTCCTCTGAGTTTGAATTAAATATGCGTAGGAACAAAACTTTGCCAGCAAATTTTTGAAAACGTCTCAGCGTGGAACATTTTCAAACGGTGCAGGTTTTTGATAGGATGATCTCTCTTTACCATTTTAGGAATACTTACTACATTTAATAAAACTACACTAAAAACACACACTAAAGCTATAATATATATATATATACATATGTATATATACATATACAAAGTTTAATTAGATAAAAAAGTTATTTCATTTTAAATTTATTTCCTGCAAACTGTGGAAAAAATTGCAGGTATGGTAGATTTGTATAAAATAGCACAATCAAAAGATTAGTATATTTTCATAACTTTTGACATAAAAAAGACTTTTACCAATCCAAAAGCGAAAATCTCCTGAAAAATGCTATCGAATTTAAATGCACGCAAAAATAACCAAAATTGGGAAAACTGCAAATACAACGCACGAGTAAAATGTCAATAAAGAAAAGTGCTGGATTATTCGATAAAACCGTTGGATTTCAATAATGGCGCTAAAATTTTTGAACAGGTTGGAAGATATCTACTATCTTCTTTATAATGCAAAACAACCAAATTTTGGCTATGTGTGGATAAATGGATGTTTTCAAGAACAAAAGTGGAAGGCGATTAGAGAAAATTTTAAAAATGTGAGAAAAATATGATATTAGTTATAACTGTCTAATGCAGCTTTAAGATTTCTAACTATTTAGACTGAGCATTCAGCCTTAGCAGCTGTAGCCACTTCCCACATCGAAAACCATTCACTTTGAACTTTGAGCCTTAGCAGCTGTATTTAACATTAACATCAAAAATCACTCACTTTCATTTATTAAACATTTTTGTCTTTCTTCAAAAAAGCCTTTCGAATAATGCAGTTAAACTTTATTTAAATACTCACACCATTATGAAGATTCTTTGAAAAAAATCTATCTATGATAATAAATTGATCTACAAGCGCGAAAGTAATAACATAAATCCAATTTGCTGTACAATTCAATCTTAACTTTAACAAGGGTTTAAACACCCAACCACAAATATCAAGAAAGAACTTAATTGCTTCACAAGAAAATTTAGTTTCTGTTGTACGCAAGTTATCGGAATAGTTATTTCTTTACAAAACTACAAGATTCAAGAAGTTAAACCCGTTGCTAAACCAAGGTAATGCATTTGTTTTAACCAATATCAATGCCCCCTAAAAAACTAATGCTTAACTAGAAACCCAATTTATCAAGCTACTATTATTTCTAACTTACTTAAAATTATTCTCCCAAACCCTACATCGGACTTTGTGAAACCTCTATACTAGTTAGAGCAGAAAAACACAAGCCTGATACTGAGCTTTCAACGAAATCACGGTGCACTACTATGCTAGACTTTTTGTAACGTTTTTACCATGGTTGAAACTACTACCACATAAATTTATTGTGGATACTAAGTTAGTAAAAGCCATAAGTCGTTATATTTCCTAGCAACGGAATTTGATGATCTAGCACACCCAAGTTTGTTTATCAAATTAATTTTGCAGCCAAAGAAAATTTTGCTATACCAAGAGATCATACTTGATAATCGGTGGAACAATTTTATCACAAGCAATCTCAAAGAAATTTAATTGTCAATTAAAACTAAGTCCTCTGTTAAATAATAATTTTGCGTGATCTCCTGATTTTAATACAGTACTACTGAGGAAGAATATAATTTTCTCACATAACACGTTATAGATTCCATATTTTAAATACAAAGCCTAAAAAACTAAGCGTTAATACTTACATGTACAGTCACGTGGGCTAGGAATCTTGAATTTATCAAAAAAGAATAGTTTATTTTTTGAACCCGCAGCAGAGGCGGCGTTGAATTTTGACTTAACAAGTCAAACCTCAGTTCGAACCTGTAATTTATCGTTTGTTACAGCGATTGGTCTCGCTTAGAATTGGTGTATCATCACCGCATTTAACCACACGGCAAAGTAATCTGAATCTCTAATTTAGTTCGCTGTTGGTCTAGTCACAGAACTATATTCATTCATTGCAGATGAGAACTGTTATACCAAATAGAATGAAATTAATTTTTTTAAATCAGTTTAAATTTTCAATGCCAATATATCGTTTTTAAGTTTTTTGTGTTTTCCTTAAATTGATGGATTAGTATCGGTTAATTTTTCTTCAAACATTGTCCAAATGGTTATGGTTATCTGGCCGAGAGGTTGTCTTTGGTTTCTGTCACAGAGGTGCGGGTTCGACCCATTAGAGACCAATGATTTTTTTACCGTAAGCTCAAATGGGAACTCAGCATACACCAGAAACCCGTGTTGGCCCCACATTAAAATAATTGAATCTAATTGTTTTTCAAAATCAAAAGAGAAGAACTAAAAGTGAATATCTACCGAAGATTAAAAACGAGAGTCAATTATGAACTTTTTTACCAGAGTTTGTTGAATTCGTCAACTTTTTTTTTTGTTATTTTTTTTTAAAGAAACTCTATTGTTAATGCAGATGATATATGTTTGGGTAAGGGAATGGTTCAGTGAACTAGGGCATTAGTGCTTTTCAAAAAGTTTGGGTTAAATAACTTTCGCAAAATTTATGTGTTTACCTGGAATTTACAGTGAAGCACCTCTCAAGACAGCCACAAGAACTCATACTAATACGAACTATTTTAGAATAATTCTGCTACTGTGTGCGAAAACCTATGTCTTTGAGAGAAAGACTTAGATGTGGAAAATTTTCATAAAAACGAAAAAAAAGTTAATTAAACTACACTATAATTATTTAAATTACACTATAATTATTTAAATTACACTATAATTATTTGAATTACACTATAATTATTTA